>PVJO010003354.1:0-125252 GCA_004026905.1 Hystrix cristata | reverse complement strand
GCGCCTGGCCCACCTGGGGGCGGGGCCGGAAGCCGGCAGCCAGCTGTCCGAGGAAGGCGGCACCGGCAGCGGCAGCGGGGATGTGCCTGCACTTCTGTGGTGTCGTCTCCACTGGTGTTTGGACCCCCGGGAGACAGGAAGTCTGCGGGCAGGTTGAACAGTGCTCCAGGGGTTGGGGGTGCAAGTGCACTGCAAGAAAAGGGGTACAGCTGGGCATTTAGCTCAGTGGTTAGACTGCTTGCCCAGTAAGTGCAAGGCCCTCGGTTTGATCCCCAGCACCAAAAAAAAAAAAAAAACAAAAAAAAACAAACAAAGAAACGGGGTACAAAAGAGTTGCACAAAGCAGTGCCTGAGAACTTGGGACAAAGTTCTGCAATGAGTAACCCAAGGGCTGGAGGAGCAGGGGTTCCTGCCAGGTTTTTTGAGACAGGGTCTCACTCTACAGTTCAGGCTGGACTTGAACTCACTGTGGAGCCCAGGCCGGCCTGTGGCCCTGCAAGAGCGGCTGTCTAGGAAATCCTCCTGCCTCAGCTTCCTGAGTGTTAGGATTATAGGCATGTGCTACCATACCCTGCTAAACTAATTTTTTCCAATGGAAACATGTATTGAGGTAATTTCACATTCACATGCAGCCATAAGGAGGAGTACAGAGCGCTCACAAGGACCCTTCCCCCAGTGGCAAGATGTCGTCAAACTCTAGCAGTACAATGTCACGTTGACACTGGGATGGACCACCCATGTGACGCAGATCTTCCCAGTCTTACACTCCTGTGTGTACTTTCATCACACGTGCAGTTCACTTCCTACTCCTGAACATTTTGTATCGCTTTCCTCCCTGTTTGATCTCATGGGGCCGGCCAGTGTACCGTGGTGACAGAAGCACAGGCGGGGGTGGGGCTGGGCATGTCTGGAAAGGTGTGAGGTGGATGGCAGTGTCCAGGAGCCAGGCCGGTCATCCCCCTTCTCAGGGCAGAACAGGATCAGCATCCCACCACAGCAGTTCTTTCTGGCCTGCCACCAAGGAGGATGGGATGGATGTGAAGAGTGTTATTACCGCCACCTTCATGTGCCCTGGAGGCCGGGTGAACTCAGGGCGCAGCTGCTTGAGACATGATTCACAGCGTGACTCACTCGGCAAAGCAGCACCCGCGGGAATGCGCTCTTCCCTGGGGAGGAGCCGAGGGGGTCGGGCTCAGCCCTCCCCAGGTCTCCAAGGGAACGGCAGTGTGCCTGCTTCAAGAAGGGGACAAAGGGCCTCTTCACACGTCAAAGAAAATGCCTGCTGGTGTTAGGTTTCTTTGCCTTCAGAACATAATACAATTTTTTTCTTTTGGGGAGGGGTGCTGGGTATCGAACTTGGCCTTGTGCTTACTAGGCAAGCACTCTACCACTTGAACTAAATCCTCACCTACTTTTTTTCTTTTGGTTTTTTGATCCAGGGTCTCACTGAGTAGTTCCCCAGGCCCTGAACTTGCAGCAGTTCTCTTGCCTCAGCATTGTTTTTTTTTGTTGTTGTTGTTTGGTGCTGGGGATCAAACTCAGAGCCTTGTCCTTGCTAAGCAAGCACTGTAACCACTGAGCTAAATCCCCAGCCCTGCCTCAGCCTTTCAAATGCTGGGCACGTGCCACCGTGGCTGGCAGAACATAATACGATTATCAAGCCTAGAATAGTACTCTTCTTTTAAATATACTCTTTATTTCCAATAGTTTTAGATTTGCAGAAAAGATGGTACAGAGAGGTACCCCAAGCCCAGTTTCCCTTATTATTAACATCTTACGTTATTTTTTTTTTTTTTTTTTTAATTTAACATCTTACGTTATTGGGGACATTTACCATACTAAATGAGTATTGATACATTATTATTAAACTATAGCCCAGACCCCCCCATAAAAGCCCATACTGCTTTCAGATTTCCTTAGGTTTTTGTTTGTTTGTTTGTTTTTTGGTGCTGGGGATGCTCAGGGCCTTGTGCTTGCAAGGCAAGCACTGTTTGTTTTTTTGAGACAGGGTCTCACTATGTAGTTCAGGCTGGCCTTGAACTCATGGGACCACCTGCCTCAGCCTCTGGGGAGACCTAACCCTCAGTAGGGGGATGGGGCAATCCCTTGGTCAGTCTGAATCCTGCCTCTCTGGCACAGCTGTGGAGAGGCTTCTAGGCCTTCTGTGCCCGCGCTTCACCCCTGGAAGAAGAGTGTCTACAGGCTGGGGGCATGCCGGGTGCTCAGTACCCTGGATCAATCACTGTCCTGGGCTGCAGAATATCCGTGGTGGGAGAGCGGAAGGTTCTGTATTTGCACTACCTGGTGTGGTAGCTGTCAAGCCACATGTGGCTCTGGAGCACGTGAGATGTGCCTAGTGTGTCTGAGAACTGAAAATTGATTTCTGATTAATTGGAACTTAAGTGCACTAGCCTCGTGGCTAGTCCCCGCAGCCCAAGGTGGCATATGCAGCCTGGTACACCAGGGTTCTTAGGCTTGTCCCAGAGTATTCCTGTCCTGGCTGTGAGGCCACCTCCTGGCCTTGCCCCGTGCCAGATGCCACCCCGTAGTCTCTGGGGGTGCCGGGCTCCTCCTGTCCTGGACAGCACTGCCCATTGCAGTGCTCATTGGCTGGCGGGCAGGCGGCTGACCAGTAGTCTCTGGCAGCGCCCCTTTGGAAGGGGGAGAGGACGCCTGGGCAGCCCTCTATGGGTTTGGCCCCCATAGGTTTGGTGGGTCCTCGGTGGCACTAACCCCCTCTCCGTGGATTTCCCAGAGGGCACCCCGAACTCCACTGACCTCTTCTCCAACTGTACTTCCTCCTCTTCTGCCCCGTGAAGGGCAGAGCCGCGCACAACACAGGACTCTCCCAGTCACCTTCGCTTCTCCTGAGTCTCAGTCCGCCTGTCTCTAACTCTGCCATAATCCAGGCTGGCCACCTGCCCCACTAAAAAGTCTGGATCACAGGCTCCTGCTTTGTGACCCAGTCCTGCCCACGTTTAAATCCCTCGGGGCTCAGCATAAACGGCAGCCCCCTTATCTGGTTCGGAAAGCCGGGAGTGACCGGCCGCCCCGGGCTCCTATCTCAGGGTGCGTTTCCCCCCACGCTGTCTTCCTTTTCTGCCGGCAGACCTGTCCCTTCTTGCCGCAGGACCTCTGTACAAATCTGCTCTCTGCCCGAGACGCGGATTTCTCTGCGGGTCAGTCCCGTCGGCTGCTCCAACCCTCCTCGCCCGCGCGGCCCCCGGCCCTGTGCCATCCTCTCGCGCATGCAAGCTCCGCCAAGAGGAGGGCGCCCGCGGCGGTTCCGGCTTCTTGGAGGCCACGTTCTGGTGGGAAAGGCTGAAAAACAGCGACTATAGAAACAAACACGAGTTGCACCTGAAGCCTAGACGAGCAAGGATGGCAGCCGGGAGACTCCAGTTGGGCGAGAAGGGACTCGCGCACCTCGCCGTCTGCGGCTGCGCACTGCCCCGCAGGGGCCGCCGGGGCGGAGCGTGTGGCTGCCGGCTCGGCCCCGCCCCTCCCCGCTCCGGCCCCGCCCCCCGCCCGGCCCCGCCCCCCGCGGCGCGCGCGCTGGCCCGGCAGCATGGCGGCGGCGGGCGCCCCTCCGCCGGGTCCGCCGCAGCCCCCGCCGCCGCCGCCGCCCGAGGAGTCGTCGGACAGCGAACCCGAGGCGGAGCCCGGCTCCCCGCAGAAGCTCATCCGCAAGGTGTCCACGTCGGGCCAGATCCGCCAGAAGGTGAGCCCGGCGCGGCGGCCAGGCGCGCGCCCCTCACGCCGCGGCTCCCTGCCGAGGCCCGTACCCTGCGCGAGCGGCCGCCCAGGCCCGGCTCGGCCCGCCCGGCCGGGCCCAGCCCGGGTCCCGCGGCCGCCGCTGCCCGGGCCGAGCGCGCCCGCTGGGTAACGGGCCGGAGCCGCGGCGGGCGCAGGCAGGCGGGCGGGGGCGGGCTGCGCCCCGGGCCGGCCCCGCGGGTTTCTGGGCACCGGGCAGGCTCCGCCGGGCGCTCCGCGGAGTCCTGTGGTGCACCCGAAGCCCGTCCTTTCCCGGGTGGGGGTCTCTGCTCATCCTGCCCCCCGAGAGGGGAGGGATGCGCGGTCCGCGAGCGGCGCCACGGCGGAGAACTCCGGGCGCCCGGCACGCGCTCCAGAGAGACGCATGTCCATTCTGCGGGAGGAAAGTTGCACCCTTTGTTTTCCCGTTGTGGTTCTCGGTGGGAACTGCTTCTGGTTTCGGCTCCGGTGAGCCCTCCCTCTGGAACAGGGATTCGTGGGCAGGTGGCAGGACAGGTGGCTGGCAGAGGGTTGGCTCCGTGGGGCAGTTCCGGCTGGCACAGGTTCTCTCATCCTGCTGCAGTGCGCTTTTCCTCCGGGGCCAGTTAGTCCCTTCGCCGCGGGAGCCATTTCTGGCATCATCTTGGATACCTCGGACCGGGGAGCCTTCGATCCTGTTAGAGTCTAGCGTGTTACAAATAGGGTTGTTGTGAAGCGCTCCAGTTATTCAGCAGATCCGTGCTGAGCACCTTTACTATTCTGGGCATAGTAGGACCGGGAATGCTGATGGAGCAATAGCAGATAGCAGTTCTTCAGTGCTTACTCTGTGACAGGCACTTATTTTTGGATTAGCGTTAAGCACCTCACAAGATGAACCTCGTGCTGTCGATAACTCAGTCAGGCAGATACTATCTATCATTCTGGTCTAATGGAATTGGAAATTGAAGTGCAGAGGTTAGGTGACTTACCCAGGTAGTAAATGCGGATCTGGATTCGAACCAGAGTCAGGATCCCAAGACGGAAGGGAATTTCTCCACCCAGGTTCCCAGCCTAGTAGAGAGATGGACACCTGTGCAGGTGACATTACCACACGGGTGCTGTGGAAGCTCCAAGGACAGAGTTCACTCCCTTGGGAGGCAGCAGGAATGAAGATGTTCACTTTATGTGGGGTCCTCAGGGATATAATTTACTGGGGGGCGGGGATGGTGTTCCTGTTGTTTGAACGTTGTGTTCGAAGTTTAGGCACACCTGGAAATGGCCAGAAATTGAGTCAGCAAGTATAGAGCTGGAGTGGAATTTGGAAGAGTCTAGAAAGGTAGGTCAGGGCCAGCCCCATTGGGGAGGATTGGCTTTTTGGCCTTGAGAAGCAGGAGGGAACCATAGATAATTATTCCAAGCAGGAGAGTGCTGCAGAGATGTGCTTTCTGGAGTTGCTCTCTCCTGTTGCTTGCTCCTTCTGGGGCGCTACCCAGTGTAGGGGAGATGGTGAACTCAGTGTAAGGTCACAGCCCAGTGGCAGAGGTTCGATTCCTCTGAGATTCCAGTATGAGTCCAGAATTTTGTTCTTCAGAGGTTTTTTTTTTTTTTCTTTCTTTCCTTTTCCCCCCTGAAACAATAGCTGCTGCTACACCAGCTGTTCTGGTTGAGGGGGAGTGATGGGTACAGTGTTAAAAATACATCCCAAGGACTGGCATTTCAGAATACAGTCACATCTGCTGTACAGATAGCTCAAGGCTGCTTTTTCTTCTGGATCGTTAGGGATTGTCAGAATGTGGGAAATGGGAGATTTTCTGCATGTGCATCAATCCCCTTTTGTAGCAGAGCTGCCATTCACAAACTTCCTCTGATATATGTGGTACCCAATAGGAATATCTAAATGCTACGGGTGTCATTCTGAATCCAGAAGGAAACAAAATCCCCTTTCGGTGTTGAAGCTAGAGAGAATTTAGTACAGGGAGCCACAGCACAGGTGCCAGGATAACTCAGAATGCAAACCGCAGTGAGTGAGGCAACCGGAGATGAAGCAACCAAGGGAAACCACTGCCACCCCTAAGCTTAGGGACAAAGGGAGGAGCGAGTCACACTGCAGGGGCTACTGGAACTGCAGAGATCCATCTGGCGGAGCCTTCCGGAGGGCACCGTTGGTGCTTGCAGACGCCCTGAGTCCTCTTCGCGGGGAACCCTGGCCTGTAGGACGCGCTTTGCAGTGTCCAGAGAGCAGAAGAGTGAGGAATGGACGCGGGGACGGGCTGGCCCAGGACCAGGACTGTATGTATGTTAGGTTATCAAAACAATAGTGTAATGTAAGCTCAGGCTGTCTTCATTTAGGGAAAGAAACAGTTTTTTAAAAGGAAGAATCTTCTGATATTATTTCTCAAATTGTAATGTGTAGACGGTTTCTGTGGGGCTCTTGTTAAAATCTTGATCGAGCTTGAGGAGGTTTGGGTGGAGCCTGAGAGTTTGCATTTCTAAAAAGCCCTGGAGAGAGATTGGTACTGCTGCTCCATGGAACACGCTTTGAGAAACAAGACTTTATGGCATTCTTGTGAAGAGGAGCCAACCAAGCTCCAAATAAATCTTTAGGTTAAAACTATTTTAAAAACCTTCCTCCAGGTCTTTAGCAACAATTGACACCTAGTGTGGTAGTGCATGCCTGTAATCCTAGCCCTGGGGAGGCTGAGGCAAGAGGATTGCTGTGAGTTGGAGGCCAGCCTGGGCTACATAGTGAGTTCAAGGCCGGCCAGAACCACAAAATGAGACCCTGTCTCAAAAAACCAAACCAAAACAAAACAAAACAAACAAACAAAAAGAACAACTGAACAAAACAAATGAAACAGTTCAGTACAAGTTGATTGGAATAATCATTTATTAATTTAGTGTTTTACACATGTGTGTTATGTTTCCATGTGTTTGAACTTTTTTTGCAGTACTGGGGATTGGACTCAGGGACTTTGCACTGAGCTGTATCTGCCAGCCCTTCTTTTCTTTTTTCTTTTCCTTTTTTTATTTTTTTTGTGGTGGGGATCAAACTCAGTGCCTTGTGCTTGTTAGGCAGGTGCTTTACCACTTGAACTAAATCCCCAACCCTTGTTTCGTTTCTTGAGACAGTGCCTCACCATGTAAGTCAGGCTGGCCTTGAACTCATTATGTAATCAGGCTCGCCGCAAACTTGTGGTGATCCTCCTGCCTCAGCCTCCTGAGTACTGGGATTACAGGTGTGTGCCACCATGCCCGGCTTTATTTTTTCTTTTGAGACAGGATCTTGCGAAATTGCTTAGTTATGGGGTGGGGATTTAACTCAGTGGTAGAGTGCTTGCTTAGGAAGCACAAGGCCCCAAGTTTGATCCCTAGCAACCCCTACCAAAAAAAAAATTGCTTGGTTCCCAAGGCTGGGTTGATTTTGTGTTCCTCCTGCCTCAACCTTCCAGGGTGGGTGCTAGAATTATAGGCTTGTGCCACCACGCCCAGCTGTGTTTGAACTCTTTAGAGTTGGAACTGTCCCCGGCAAACACGTGGCTTCGTTTGTATTTCCTGACCACAATATGAAATGAGGACTCTGCGATCTTGTACCAAGAGTGGAAGAAGGAGTGGAGCTAATATACACAGCACATTGTACGGTATTTTGAAATTTGAGTAAAGAACAGTGTAATTCTGTAAAGCTGTCAGTTAAGAAAGTTTAAGTTATTTAAAAACTTCCAAGCGGAATATGGTGGCACTTATCAGTATTCCCAGCTGCTTAGGAGGCTGAGGCAGGATGATCACAAGTTAGAGGCTAGTCTGGGCTACATAATAAGGCTTGTCTCCAAAAAAAATTCTAAAAAGTTTTTTTTTTTTTTGATATAAGCATGCAGGGGTTGTATTCCTGATTTCAAATTTAAACAAAGTGTTTTTTCTGTTGTTAAATGAAGACTAGTAGGAAGTAGGTAAAAGGCTCAAGTCTTTAGAGACTTGAAAATCGGCTTTATGAGCTATATTTGCATACTGTACAGTGTACTTGTTTATCCTCCACAGCCCAGTGGTTTAGTTTATTCACAGTTTTACAGCTGTCGGCACAACCAATTTTAGAACATTCTTATCACCCCATTTCCTCCCCACTCCCACAACCCCAGGCAACCACTGATCTATTTTCTGTCTATCTATTTGGCAATTCTGGTCACTCTGTATAAATGAAATCATATAGTATGTGGTTGTTGTGTCTGGTTTCTTTCACTTAGTATATTTTCGAGGCTTTTCTATGTTGTAGCATGTGTCAGTGTGTCATCCCTTTTTATTGGTGAATAATATTCCATTATAAGGCTAGGCACTGCATTTAATCAGTCATCAGCTGATGGATATTTGGGTTATTTCTCCTTCTTTTGCTCTTCTGGATAATGCCTCTCTGATCATTAATGCACATTTTTGTGTGTGTATGTGAGTGGGAATGGAGGAATGGAATTTCTGGGCCATGTGGTCATGAGTGTTGAACTTTTGAGAAACTGCTGGACTGTTTTATAAAGTTCCTGCACCATTTTACATTCCCACTGGCAGACTGCGAGGAGGGTTCCTCATATGCTTGTCCCATGTGCTTGCCAACGCTGCCTGTTGTCTTCCTGATTATAGTCATCCCCTGGGTATTGTGTGCTAGTCAAGCATACCACCACTGAAGTACACCTCCATCGCCTAGAAAAGCTGTTTTTGTTTGTTATTTGTGGTACCAGCGGTTCAGGCAGGTCTTGAACTTACCATGTAGCCCAGGCTGGCCTCAAACTTGGGTTCTGTCGTGGGGATAGTGTCCTCCAGGAACATCAGTTGTGACTTACGGTCTTTGCAGGTGTAATTAGTTAAGATGAAATTATTCTGAGTTCAGGGTGAATGCTGATGTGTGGTGCCTTTGAGAGACAGAGTTGGATACACACACATAAAAAGTCACTTTGTAATCCCAGCTCTTGGGCAACTGAAGCAGGACGATCTCCACAAGTTTGAGGGCAGCCTGAACTACAAAGTGAGACCTTGTCACAAACAGCCGTGAAAACAGCCTAGGATGACAGTGGTGTGCCTGCAAACCGAGATGTCCAGGGCCACCGGGGCTGGGAGAGGCAAGGGATAGACTCTGCCCTGAAGCTACCAGGGCAGGGAGGATGGCCTTGCTGATCCTTGATTCTAGACTTGGAGACTCCAGACATTTGGGGGAGCCAGTTTTGCTTTTTTTTTCTTTGTGGTATTGGAGAGAGAAAACTGAGCAGCAGCAATACTTGAAAAGACAGTGCCCAAGAACGCCCACAGCTCGTGGAGGGCGCCACTTGAGTTTGCTGTCTCTGGAGCCCAAGCAAACTGGATCAGTCACGTGGTGACCAGACGGTGAGAACGAATGGGAGAGACTTGACATGGCTTCAGACAGGTCCCTCTCCACCGAGGGGTTCTGGCCACTGCTATGTTCTGCGTGGAAGCTGTGAACCAGGGCAGTTCTCAGGGCTGTTGAGGGGACCTTCAGAAGTGAGGTTGAAAGGCAGACATTTTCAGATAAATGAACACAATGTTTTTGCCAGCAGACCCACACTAAAGGAAACGTGAAGGGTTTTTTGTTTGTTTTGGCTAAAGGAAAGTGACCTCAGGTGAGGTGATAGGTTGGTGGTGTTGGAGGGAATAAGGAAAACAGAAGGGGCATGTATGTGGAAAGGACCAAGTGATTATTGACCAGAAAAATGATCTCTGTCTTTGGGTTTAAAGCGTATGTAAGTCAGAAAGCAGGTACGTGGAGTAAAACTGTTCCTGGAAGAGGGAAAGAAGTCAACTCCCATGAGGCGCACTAGGGACGTGTGTTCCATTAAAGATGGGAAAAAATCAAATAAATTCTAATTCTGCAAGAAGGCAAGAGAAAGGAAGAAATGAGACTTCGAACAAATGGGCCCAGTAGAAAGCAAGTGAAACTGCAGTGCACCAGTCTTGCATTAAATGTAAGTGGGTTTAAATGCTCCAGTTAAAAGAATCTGGATGTGGTGTGAAGACATAACCTGATTATGCTATTTAAAAAAGAAACATTTAAAACAAAGGAATGGGAAAAATATTATGAAAAAACTAACCAAAACAAAGTTGATGTAGCTATTTTAATATCAAAGTGGGCCAAGGCCAAAAATAACAGATAAGGATATGATACTGGTAAACGATAAAACGATTAATTTCAGATACTGTAATTTAAAATTGTAAGTACCTACTGGGTGTGGTGGCGCACACCTGTAATCCCAGCATTCGGGAGGCTGAGGCAGGAGATTGGCCACAAGTTCAAGGCCAGCCTGTGCTACACAGTGAGTTCAAGGCCAGTTTGAGCTGCATAGTCAGGCCTCATCTCAAAAAAAAAATCCAGGGTGGAGATTTAGCTCAATGGTACAGCACTTGCCTAGCAAGCACAAGGCCCTGAGTTCGATCCCCAGCAACCCCTGCGAAAAAAAAAAATCACGTCAAAAAGAAAAAAACCCCAAATTGTAAGTATCTAATAATATTCTTCAAAATATGCAGAAGGAAAATTAAGGTGACCGTAATGGAATTAAAAACACTGGCAAGCATAGTGGCAAGTTCGAACACACAGGTCTCAGATGCAGCACTACTGGGGACCGAACCAGAGCTCATTCCCACCCTTTTTATTTAGAGACAAGGTCTTGCTAAGTCCCTCAGTTGCCAGGCTGGACTTGAATTTGTGATCCCTCTGCCTCAGCCTCCTGCAGTGCTGGGTTCATAGGTAGGCATCCCCCATGCCCAGCTTCCATCAAGTTTATACATAATATTTGGTTGTCTTATCTTTTTAGTTTCCTAACTAGGAACAGCTTCCTCCACTGACCTTCTTCCCCACCATGACATCCAGCTATTTTGGTTTTGTTTTGTTTTGTTTTGTTTTGTAGACAGAGTCTTGCTGTGCTGTTCAGGCTGACCTTCAAGTCACTGAGTAGTCCAGGTTGGCCTTAACTCATGTGATCCCCCTGCCTCAGCCTCCTGAGTGCTGGGACTATAGGAGCACACCACCCCGATGTCAGCGCTTTGAGAGATTGTTGGAGGTTCCAGCAGGGGAGCGCAGCTACTCGTACACCCGTGACTGAGGCAAACGGTCCTCGAGTGTGAAGCTTCGGGAGGGACGCACATGGAGCACACATGGACCGGTGAGGGAGGAAGGGACACCTGCCCAGCCAGATCAGCCAACTCAGCCTGGCGATCGCTGGGGTGACAGATGTCGGAGCCAGATCGCCCTCACATCCGGCATCAGCATTTTGAAGAAATGGGCAGTTGTCAAATGTCTTTGTGGATTTGTCTGATTGTTTCCTATAGTTCCTTTTTCATTGTTCTTCATCCTCTCTTCTTTAACCTGGAAGTGAGAGGTCTTGGAGACCTGGTTGTACTCAGGCTGTTTGGGCCCATCTGGATGTAATGCCCATGCTGTGTCTCGCATCGTCCTGCAGGAGACCTGTCAGCTCGTCCTCTGTGGAGTTGGCACCTGGAGCGCATGCAATTGTGGATTCCTCCTTTGCAATTAGAAGTTACCTGTGGGATGAATCCTGCACACTGTGGGATAATAGCCTTGTCCTCAGGGGCCTTTTGCCAAATGGTTTTCAGCTTTCATTCATAGTGTTTGAATCCATCTTATTATGAGTTTGCAAAATAGACCTCCTCTCCCATTCTGTCATTTGTTCACAGTTACCTGTTGGTTTCTGGAAGGCCGTTTTCCTGCTTCCTCTGGGGAAGGACTATGTTCCTCCCAAATAGGCAGGATGATTGCCAGATTCTCCCCAGTCACCACTTATCAAAGTGAGGGTTTGGTGTGAGTCACTTCCTACAGAGGCCAGCACTTCCTTCTTTCTCCCCTCTGTTTTTGAGGTCACTTGGATCTATGATTATTTTCATTCAGTGTTTTTCAGCTTGCAGGTCCTCCCCATTTTCCCGGCAGGACCCCTTTGTTCTGGCTGTCTTGTCTGAGGGCTCGCCCGCTGTCTCGTCCACTGTGTTGGGCTCTGTCTCGTCTTCTGGATGGAGCCTGGAGCCAGCCTTGAGGGGCAGAGGGACTTGCCTGCCCAGTGCAGGGCACTGCCCTTCTTCCTCCTATGGTGTAGGTGGCTAGGTCTCTGCTCTCCTTTTTGGACTGGATCAGTTTTAGAGTTGGAGCAGCCTCTTAAATGAGTTGGGTAGCGTTCTGTGTATTAGAAAGCGGAGGTCTTGGGGCTGGGGATTTAGCTCAATGGTTAGAGTACTTGCCTAGCAAGCACAAGGCCCCGAGTTCAATCCCCGGCACCTAAAAAAAAAAAAAAAAGGTAGGTATAAGTCTTCTCTGCCGTTTGAACTGTGTCTTCATTTTGTTTTGGGCTCTTCGTGCGATCTGCAGATTGGAAGATCCTTCCTTTACCACTTTGTCTATGAGCGCTTCTCATGGTCATTTCTCCCCTCTCTCCTGCAGTCTCTCAGTTTTGTTATTTTGCGGCCAGTGATGCTTTTTATTTTGTACATTTTGCCCATTAGTCCCTTTCAGTTGGATTTTTAATTCTGCTATCATGTGATTCTTCCTTTTCAAATCTTGGCTTGTATCTTAGCTTGCTGTCTTTTTAATTTCATCCTGTTCTCATTTTGGTGCTTCATGTCCTTTAAAAACGTCTAATTTTAATTCTTTTAATAAAGGCAGTGTCTTCCTGGGTCTTAGTAATAACAACAAGAAGCACATACAGAATTACTTTAGACTCACGCGTGTTCTTTATGGCGCGCGCGCCTGTGTGTGTGTGTGTGTGTATGTGTGTTGGGGTACAGGTGATCAAATCCAGCGGTGCTGCACCACTGAATCACATCCCCAGCCCTTTTAAATTTTATTTTGAGAATTGTGAGGCAGGGCCTTGGTCAGTTGCCCGGGCTACCCTTAAACTTGGGATCCTCCTACCTAAGCCTCTCGAGTAGCTGGGATTACAGGTGCCATATTTTTTTCTGTCTCTTACCTTCTTTTTGTTTTGACTGGTTGTTCTTGACTGATGCTTGGCAGTCTGGGGTCTGAACTCGTGCACCTCTGTGGCTGCTGGAAGAAGCCCTGAATGCCCTCAGGAGTAGCCCTCCTCTACCTGTCTGGCTCCTGATTGGCCAGTGCACAGTGGTCCCATTTTCTGTGTCCTTCTGTGCAGGCTGCATGTCCCCGAGTAGTGAGCGTTTCGAGGTCACCTGCCATCCACCTCTGGCTGGCACTCTGCTGTGTCCAAGGGCGAAGGGTGTCTGGGTTGAGGCTGTGCTGGCAAGGTGTCCCCCTTCCAGTTCGGCTCAGAGATCTCCCCAGCCGAACAGTGGTTTGTGCCTGTGGAAGGATGGGCGAGGCCCCTCTTTTTCTTTTCACTGTATCACGCCCGTCTTGCAGTCAGTCTTCCCCTCCTCCAGCCCGGGCCACTGGCACCTGCTTTCTGTCTCTGTGGATTTGCCTACCCTGGACGCTTCATGGAAGTGGGGTTGCACAACACCTGGCCTTTGTGCCTGGCGTCCTTTACTTGGCATCCTGTTTTTAGGGCTCATCCCGGTTGTGCCCTTTCCAGGACTTGGTTCTCTCTTGAACGGTTCTCCATTGTGTGGATGTGCCATTTTGTTTAGCGGCTGGCGATTCACCTGTCGTTAATAGACATTTGACTTTCTCCTGCTTTTTGGCTGTTGTGAGTAGAGCTGCTTTGTAAACATACAAACAATTGTTTATGTATCTGTTTTTCAGTTCTTTGGGTGGAACTGCTGCGTAGTTCAGTGTTGACCTTACTGAGGAATTGCCAACTATTCCCCACCGTGGCCGCGTTATTTTCTGTTCTCTCCAGTGTACGAGAGTTATAATTTTTCCACATTTTCCAGTACTTCCCATTTGTTTTGGTTATGCATTTCCTTAAGGGCTGATGATGTTGAGCATCTTTTCTTGAGCTCGTTGGTTACTGGTGTATCTTTGGGGAAATATCTGTTAGGTCCTTTGCTTGTCTGGGTTGCCTCGTTTTTTGGTGGCGTGGATGATTGAAGCTGGGAGTGCTGAGCTACATCCTCGGCCCGCTTTTTTAAAGTTTTGAGACAGGCTGTTGCTACGTTCCCCGGGCTGGCCTTAAACTTGTGATCCTCCTTCTTCGGCTTCCCATGTGCCGGCCTTTAATTAGTGAGTCGTAAGAGTTTTTCACAGATTCCAGATACTAGACCGTAATCAGTACATGATTTGCAAACGTTCTCTCCCGCTCTCTGGGTTGTCTTTTTACTCTCTTGAAAATGTACTTTGAGGCATAAAAGATTTTCATTTAATGAGGTCCAGTTTATCCAGTTTTTTCCCTTAGGTTTGTTGTACTTCTGCTGTCAAATTTAAGAAACCATCCCCAAACCTAAGGTCGAGAAGATACGCTCCTGTGTTCTTGTAGGTTAGCTCTTCCAGTTGTCTGATCCGTCTTCATTTATTTTTGTGTGCGGTATGAGGTGAAGTTCCAGCACCATTCTTCTCACTTGTGGGTGTCCACTTGTCCCATCACTAGTGGTTGAAGAAGGACGTTCTTTTCAGCCGAAATCTGCCCCTCAGAGCCATCAAGGACTTTGGTGGCCCTGTCCTTTTTTCTATTTTTCCTTGAGACAGTGTTTCACTGTGTAGTCCAGACTGGCCTTGAACTTACTGTGTAGCATAGGCTGGCCTCAAACTTGCAGCGATCCTCCTGCCTCAGCCTCCTGAGTGTTGGGATTACAGGCATGTTCCACCAGGCCTGAGGTGGATGACTTATGGTCAACGTGAGCAGGAACGCCCAGCTGAACTGAGTTGGCGTGGTTCTGGGCATAGAGGATCCACCTGAGGATGGTTGCCGATGTAACATAAAAAAAGGGGAACGGGAGCGGAAGACTGCAGGCAGCTGATTTCCCAGGAGCGGCTTTGTTGCAGCTGGTTTTCCTGCAGGGAACTCGGCTGTTCTCGTCACAGGAGGAGCTTGGGGCCTTGCTGTCCTCGGTCATGGCTGCTGTTCACTTTAG
Source organism: Hystrix cristata (assembly GCA_004026905.1). Classification (NCBI taxonomy): domain Eukaryota; kingdom Metazoa; phylum Chordata; class Mammalia; order Rodentia; family Hystricidae; genus Hystrix; species Hystrix cristata. The sequence continues at coordinate 110,543 of PVJO010003354.1, read as the reverse complement.
CGGAGCTCTGGTCTTCATCTCTGCCTTGAGCATCGCTGCTCCAGCGTAGGTTCTTCAGCCTTGTAACGCAGACACATACTTACGTGGGACCTTGCCGTGGGTTCCAAGCCCTTACTTGTTTCTTTTGGGTCTCTAGTGCGCAGACAGACATTTTGCTCTCTCCTGCATCTGGCTGTGTGTGTGAATGTTGTAACTTGTAAATTTCCTGTATTAAATCTGCTCTCTTGCAAACCATTGACTCTAGAACCCACTGTTACAATGCCCGACTCCTGTAGTGTTTAGAACCAGCAAAACCTTTTCAGGACTGGTTATGGTGATCACTTTGGATGGGACTCGGGGACTTTTAATAGATTCATTCTTATGCATAGTTAATATCATCTAAAGGATTTAGAAGGAAGTCTTTGTACTTCACTTTTTGTAGACCTCTTTTCACGTTTGAGAGTTGAGACTCAGTTCATTTCTTCCTGCAGTTTGATAAAATTTGAAGCAGTACTCATCTCCTTAGACCCAGGCTTACTTGCTGGTGTGTGTGTGAACTCTGGTAAAGAGGGCTTGAGTTGACCGAAGGAAGACTGGGAAATGTTCTCTGTTGCAGTGTGGCTTCAAGAGGCCAAGTAGAACTCCGGCTTGCCGAGACTGAGGTGTGTGACTGATTGTCTATGTGTTTTTCTTGTCTATTAGTCAAAATCATTTAGAGTATTTTTATATCTAAACTAGTATTTTGTATGAGCCAGAATTTTGCTGTTTACAGAAATTCCATGGTGTGTAAATAACTTCAACAAAGCGTATGTTCTTGACCCTCAACTCCACTGGTGGGACCCTGTCCTCGGGAAATAGTACTAAATGTGGAAAAAGGCATCACAGACAGCATGTTATTGTGCTGTTAAATATCAAAAGTTGTAAATGGAGGCTGAGCCGTAGCTCTGAGGTAGAGCATGTGCCCAGCATGGGCAAGGTCCTTGGTTCCTTTCCAGCACCAACGAAACAAAAGTTGTAAAACACCTCAGGGTCCAATCCAGGGTAGGAAAACTGCATCACATTTCTCCATCGACGGACCGACGGGCTGAGAATGACCGCTGAGCAGGACCAGGACTGGCCCGGGCCCTGTGTGCACACAGACTGTCACCTTGGCCACCGTGTGAAGGTTGCTGAGGGGCCACGACCCCTGGGTCCCAGGTCGCATGGTGCAGAGTGAGTGCCAAGGCAAGCCTGCTGCCTGACCCGCGACCCACCCGGTGCAGACTTTCAGACAAGTGATTGCGGAAGGCCAAGCCCAGACAGTGCTGCCTGCTGTTGGGGAAACAAAGAGGCACAACTGTGTTTACAGAGTGCATTTCAGCTGTGTGCAAAACACCAGACAGGACTCGGTGAAAGGACGTTTCTAAAGTGCTCCTCGGGACTGTGTTAGGTAGGGGTTTTGGATTATTTTTATTTTATGTCTGCTTTTCTGTGTCTTCTAAAGTGAGCATATTTTATGTTTTAGAAAACACACCCATAAACATACTCTCCCACCTTCGTCAAGGGTTCTGCTGGGCACATTGTGCTTGCACAGGAGTGGCGGGCGGGGGGTGGGCTGTGCTGTAGTGCTCCGTCGCGTTCGCAAACAGGGCCAAAGCGGGTAGAACTGTTGGATCCAAACAGATTGATGTGAGGAGCCAAATGTAAGAAAGGGCACGATTTGCAAAAGCACAGGGTTTACATTTCATAATATCCTAATAAATGTGGAACAACTTAGTTACGTCGCTCTTTTTTAAAACTTCTGACTCCTGTGTTGAGAATAAATCTGTACTCATCTAAGCAGAGAGTTATTTTAGCGGACGTTCAAACCATTTGTGTGTTAACACTGTCAGTTTTCTTAGTTACACCAGCACCCTTCAGCATCTGGGGCAGTGAAATAGAGGGTGTAGAGAGAGCAAACAGCAGAAGGAGGTCTGATCAAACGTGTAGTTCGGAAAAGCAGGTGATGAAGTGATTCGTGTAGCATACCGCCCCGCCCCAGTGTCAGGTGTTGCCCGAGAGCGGAGTGGTGGGTGTTCTCGGGGGCCCGAGGGCTGGTGGCCCGAGCTGGGCTTTATTCCCAGCTGAGGCCTGCGAGGGGTGGGGGCGGCTGGCAGAGCATGTGTCCCGGAAGCAGGGTGAGCGTCGAGGGTGCTGCTTCCCTGCACTTTGTCGTGCTCTTCCTAGGGGCTTTTCCGCTGTGCTGGTGTCTTCAGAAGTGGGATCGAGGCTCCGGCACCTGGTGCGGCTGCTGCAGGCCTCTGTCTCCTTGACCTCTGGTGGCATTTAACACACTTTGTGGAAATTTCCGAGCAGACACAATGGAGAGAGGAGTCGGTTGGACCACGGTGTGTTTGCGTTTCATCTGTCTGCATTCCCCGTTTCTTCTGAGCACGACGAAGCAGATTCTGTGGTGCTTGTTACTTTATGAAGTATCCTTCTGCCCAAGTGCAGCTGCCTGGAAAGTCCAGGGTCTCGTCCCTTTCGTCAGTGCGCTCCCAGCAGTGCTTGGCACACGAATTGAGTGTTGGATAAATACTTGTTGAAACTCGGTGACTTCATTCCTCAGCTCTGTGGGGTGGGTTTTATCCTGCAGGTTTCCCAGAGCTGAGCGAGGCCCTCCCACCTCCCTGGCCCACGAGTGAACGGTGTGTCTTTAGGGATGTCACTGCTCTGCTGGTGGTCACGATTTGCCCCTTGGGTGTAGTGCAGCTGGGCTGTGTCTCCCTGTATGTGTGTAAATTCACCCCAGGAAAAGTAGGAGGGTAGTTTTGGCTGTAGTTTAATCTGAGCTTGTGAAAGCAAACACATGAAAAGCAAGTCTTCCTCAAACATAATTCTTTTTTTTTTGGTTTGAGACAGGGTCTCACTGTGTAGCTAGGGCTGGTCTCAAACTCGCAGTGATCCTCCTGCGTGCTGGGATTACAGGGGTGCGCCAACACTCCTGGCCATAGTTTTTATTTTCCTTTGCTGGGAACCACGGAGAGAACAGAAATTGGACAGACCTGGGTTTGAGTCTCAAGCCCGCCCCTTCTTTCTCTGTAGGTGTTGGTGTTGGCATCGTAGCTGTTCACAGGTGGTGAGGCTGAAAGGAAAGGCAGATTCTAACTGTCCTCCGGGCTCCTCGTGGGCTTTCTGCACGTGCTGCTGCTGCCCTTCTAGAGGTTCTCTGGCCGCGGGATCATTGGCTGCGGCTCCCTTGGGACGATCCAGTGGTGACTCAACAGTCACTCTCTGGGCTCTGGGCCCGTGTTTCTGGAGGGCTGGCGACTTCCCGTCTTGCCCCAGCACTCCCACCCAAGGTGGCTGTTTAGTAATTTTTATTTTGGTCTACCCTTTTATTGTTTTTTTTTTTCAACTTTAAGAATGCTCAAGTTTATTGTCTTTTCCCCATGCACACACATGCCCTCCTTCTGTTCCTTGGCTGCACCTTTATTTTCTTTTTTGTCTTGTGCTCATGGAACCCAGGACCTCAAGCATGCTACCGGGGAGCCCCAGCCCTGCATCTTTCTCTGCTACCTGCTGTCATCTGGATTCTGGGTCATGGCTCGTAAAGCTGTTTTCCTTGCTCCTTTGTTCCTTTTTGGTGTTGGGGATTGAATTTGGGGCCTTGCACTTGCTAGGCAAGTGCGCTGACCCTCTGAGCTAAATCCCCAACCTCCTCTATTCCTTTTGTGGTTATGAGCTGCTGTTTTTTTAACGTGCCTCAGTTGATCCAACCACTTGCCTTTGGTGGATGTTTGGGTTACTTTTCATGTTTTGTTGTTGTAGTTAGCAGCAAATGACCTTGCGCTAACCTCACTGTATTTTGCCAGGATGTCTTTGAGGCAGGCGGGGTCCCTGGGTGGACTTGCTGGGCTAAGGGGTAAATGTGAGCATGATCTTGTTTTTTTGTTTTGTTTTGGTATAATTGATGGTGAGGATAATAGTTTAGCTTTAGTTTTTCTCTTACTATGAGCTAGGTTGAGCAAAGTTCCATGGGTTTAAGGGCCATTTGTGCTTCTGTTTCTGAGAAACATTTGTTCATATTTTTCTATCAGGTTGTTAATCTGTTCTCAGTTTCCAGAGCTTTTTATTGGTGATATTAGCTCTTTCTAGTGTTTTGTAAGCAGTCCCAAGGCACGGGGGTGGCCGAGCTAAAGGAGACAGCTGGGCGCTCAGCCTGGCCCAGCAGGGAGGTGGCCTTATTAATAATGGAGCCACCTGTCTGACCTGGGCCCCGAGCTTAGTAGTTTTCAGCTGGGGGAAGAGTTGCTGAGGATTCCCAGGTGGAGGACAGAGCGTGCTCAAGGTGTGGTACGGGAAGGAGTCAGTAGGGAAGGGCCGGGGTGGGTGGAGAGGAGCCTGTGGGATCTTTTGGGATCTTTTATCTCCTCGTGCCCTGTAGTGGGCCAATGGCCAGTGTTCCCAGAGCCCGCCAGGCGTTCTCGGCAGGTGGAGCTAAGGGAGGCCCAGCTCCTAGGATCCTAGTGCTGGAAGTAGAGCAGCATCCACATTTTAGCGGCACTCTCGGGCTCTGATGCAGGGGTCTGGGTCGCTCTCTGAGCGACACCAGGGTGCAGAGACTGGACAAGGGGAGCTTGAGGAGGGGACAGGCGGAGTCCTCAGTACCTAACCAGCAGTATGGGTGGCCCTGCCTTGCCGGCTGGGCCTGGACATGAGGAGGAAAGAGGCAAGTGCCTGATTCTTCTGTTGGCTTTAATCCTGCGATTGATGCTAACCAAGGAGGACGTGTGTGGAATAAGGGACGGTGAAGATGGTGCTTTGAGAGGGAGACATTTCAAGTATGGTGTCTTTGACCCTGGGACACCAGCATTTAGTACCAGATGAGTGAGTGACCCTTTCAGACAGGGCGCGGTGGCTGTTATCGATGGCGTCAGGACCCAGGCTTGCTGCCTCCTGGTCTCGGTGGAATGGGAGCACCCATGTTCTCTGATTGGAGTGAAGCAGCTCCTCGCCTGCTCACTCCAGCTGCACTTCTGCTTAGGGCTTCCTGACCCGGGCTGAGGAAGTGGTGGTTAGCACTACGATGAGGGCGGCGGGCCACCCGAGCCCCACGGAGAATGGAGGTCCCGCAGCGGTGCAAGGAGGGGCTCAGTGCAGGCATGGGTGTGGCTGGTAACAGGGTTGTCCACAGGAAGGGAAGTGCCCTCGAGAGGGTGTGGGTGTAAACTTCAGATGAAGGGCAGATTTGGGGGCAGCTTTTTGGGGATCTGGGTGTTATATTTTTGGGGCATCTTTCCTGGTTCTGTCCTGCCTCCCATTAGTGGGAACAAGAATGAGGCACCTCCCCTCGTCTCAGTGGAAACTTTAATGGCATAGGGCTTTGGGACGTGGTCACTTTTAATCCTAGTGGCTTTGGAGGAAGAGGATGAGGGTTGATTGTTAGGAAAGGATGGTTGATCTGGTGGGCATGGTGGCATGCACATATAGTCAGGAGGCCGAGGCAGGAGGATCACTTGAATACCCAAAGCCAGCTTGGGTGGCGTCATAGTGAGACCACTTCTCAAGAAAAAAAGATAAAATTAAGAATGTCTTTTTTTCCACATGTTGGTTTTTAGGGGGTCTTTAGAAAAGCCCTCTGTGGGCTTCTTTATTAAGTGGGCTGTGCCAGGCGTAGAGCCAGGCTCTGTGGAACTGAAAGGAATTCTCCCACTTGGGATTGCCCATGTGAGCCCCGAGGGCCCTTCCTGATGCAGGGACCACCTCGGCTCTGGCGGGCTGGGGTGGCCCCGGGTTTTGGGTGTTGCAGGCTGAAGGACAGGTTTGTGGATGGTGTCTGAACAGTGAAGTTTACCTCTGTCTGAGCGATCTCCATTAGACATGGTAGGAGACTTCCACATGGCATTGTTTAATTCTCCTGCCTCTGTTTCCTGACTAAAAAAATGGAAATAGTGCTACAGGTTGAGTATCCTTCATCAGAAATACCTGAGACCAGGGCCGGGGATTTAGCTCAGTGGTTAGAGTGCTTGCCTAGCCAGCGCAAGGCCCTGAGTTTGAGCCCTGGCACCAAAAAGAAAAAAAAAAAAAAAGACCAAAAGTGCTTTAAATTTTAAAGTTCTTCAGATGTTGGAAGATTTGCATAGGCTTTCCTGGTTTGAGTATCCTCAGTCTGAAAATATGAAGACTGACATGCTCCAAAACCTAAAACTTTTTGGATAGCAAGTCAGTATATAAGAAGTTTGAATTTCAGGGTGTTCTAGATTTTGGTTTCTGGGCTAGTTGCCTGTTGTACCCAGCTCTAAGGTAGGAGCCAGGAGGCCATGAGATTTCTTTTGTGACCTGTTGGTTAACTGTCTCCCTTGGACACATTACTTGGGCTCACTGTTGACCAGTTTTCCTGTTTGCTGATTGGGTATATTAGTGCCTGACTCAGACCACCCGTGTCTGTTACAGAAACGCCCATGAAGGTTTGAGGTGACAGGTGAATTTGTAATGCTAAGCTTTGCTAGCTTTGCTCCGGAAACGTTGTGATAACCCTTTTGTGTATTAATTGCTTATGTGAATAGTCCCACTCTAGATGTTGTGAACTTGGGTGCATTGTCTGACACTCAGGTTTATGGGCGAGTTGCTGAAGGACTAAGAAGATTTTAGGACAGATGGTAGCTGAAGTAATTATTTGCTGGATTTTCACACTATTCTTTTCTTCTTGTCTCCCTACCCCGTTTCCAGGCCTTTCCACAGCCCAGCCCCTGACGCATGCAAGGCACTGTCCTTGGTTGCCCATCAGTTCTCCACTTGTTGCCTGTGTGCAGTTGTATTTTGTGTCTGTCTTTTTATGAGGGATGGCAATTTTCAAAGTTGGAAGTGTGAGACACCATCAGCCTGAAATTGTGCTTCTGCCTTTTATTGCTTAGCTCCATTTTCCCTTCATCACTTTACAGCAGAGCGGTAGATAGCCACGCACCAGTGTGTGGCCGTGTGCCCGTGGCAGGCTGGGCACCTCTGAGAGTCGCCATTCCACCTGCCCTCCCGGTGATTCCCTTTTCCGTTTGTGTCCTGGAAGCTCCTTGTGAGCTCTGGCTGCTGGCCTGGCAGCGGCTGCCGGGCCCACTTTCACTCCCCAGCCGTGGCTTGGCTTGGCTTTCTTCCCACGGGGTCTCTGGGATGGAAGTTCTCAGTTCCAGTGCAGCTGAATTTAGCATCATATCTCATGTTAAATATTTTTTTTTTTAAAGATATTTAAGATCCCTTTCTTGGGACTGGGGATTTAGCTCAGTGGTCAGAGTGCTTGCCTGGCAAGCACAAGGCCCTGAGTTTGATCCCCGGCACACACACACACACAAAAAAAAAAAAAAAAAAAAAAAAAAAATCCCTTTCTCAATTCCAGTCATAAAGAAATACTTTTTGCCCACACCTGTAATCCCAGCACTCGGGAGGTTTGAATCCAGCCTGGGCTACATAGTAAGTTCAAGGCCAGCCTTAAATACGTAAGAAGACCCTATCTGGGGAAAACAAAAAAAAGGAATAAAGAAATGCTTCTATATTGTCTGCTGAACATTTAAAATGTTGTTTTTTGAATTGCATCCAGAATCTACCCAGAACTCATTTTGGCATCTAGGGCACAAGGGAAGGAGCCATTGGTTCCCCTGAGACCCTGTTCATCCAGCAGTCTCTCCTGGTCTGTGTGGCCACCTCTGTCACATCAGGCTTCAGGGCCGCCAAGGCTGGTTTCTTGGCTGTTTTGGGCCTCCAGTTCCACTTTGGGCGGTTTGCTGTAGGGAGCAGTTAGGTCGTATGCAGACACTTGGCCTGGGAATATGTGTCTAAAGGTTGTTGTGTTACCATATGCCACATATACTGTTGGACCATGTTGGTGAGAAGTTAAGAAACATGTGAGTCAGAAGCCCTGACGTCTCTGAGCCCTCCTTTTGCTTTGGGTCACACCCCGGGTGATTTTTGTGGCTTGGCCCTCTGTCTGCTGCTTGGTCTGCTGGGGTGGGTGCCCAGTGGGCTCCTGCCAGGCCTCACTCGCCACCTTGCCGCTGTGGCTGGCAGCCCCCGTGCCATCGTCTTGGTGCGTGCCTTCTGGTGCCTGCCACTTTCTCGTCACTGTCCTTTTGTCCTCCCTCCCTCCCTCCCCCAGGCCTGGTTTCCCTGCCCCTGCCCTTCTCCTAGGGGACTGCATACAGGCAGCTCCTCTGGGGATGTCCTGCCCCTCAGGCCCATAGAGTGCTGCCAGCTCCATGCTGGTCTCCCTGGACTGTCCTCTGGCTACTGACTCGGTGTATCCTCTTGCTCTGAGCTGGACGTGTTGGAGTCATCTGGGATCTTTGTCTTGTCTCCTTGTCTTTTTTAAGGTGGGTGTCTGGGGCACCACTTTGATTTGGGGCCCTGGGAGGTTCTTCCTTCCTGTGGTGCCCTGCCCTGCTGGACTCTGTCTCCGGCCTGAGGAGCAGCCACGGTCACCACAGCCCCTGTGGTCCAGGTGCTTCATGTTCCCTGAGATCGGATGTCTGCGGTCCTCCTGTGGAGAGGTGCCACCCCCCCCCCCCCCCCCCCGCAGTGCCACTGTCTGTGCCTGTCTGTCCTCCTCTGGTCTGAGCGCCTCGTCCAGGTGCTGCCTTGTGTTTGAAGAGGGGATGAGGAAGGAGGGGACTGTTCGCCCTGTGACGGCATCCCCACTGCTTTGAAGCCTTTTTGGGGCTGATTCCCAAGCCATCTCAGGGAGTGGAGACTGCCGGAGCCCTCTACACCCTGCATAGAGGTGCCCGCCGTTTTGGGTGGTGGGCTTTGTGCCGTCTGGCCAGGGCGGCTGTGGTCCCGGGGGCGTGCCTGGGGCTCGGGCTCTCTTCTGTCTCGGGTCCCGGCCCAGGATTCCTCTGCTGCCCAAGGCTGGAGGTGGGTGGAGGGGGGCTCTCCCCCTTGCCGGGTCCCTCTGACTCTGGGCTGAGCGTCTTCTCAGAGCCGGTATCCCTTGCCGGTTTGTCTCTGACCGCCGTGAGGGTGTGTAGGTGACTCGATCGGCAGAGTCGCCCTCCAGTATGTGCACAGAAGCAAATGAGCACACAGACTTTGGACCTGGCTTGTGCCCACTCCGTGGTGGGCGACGCTGCCAGCCCAGCAGCATTTCCTGTGGTGGTTCTTGCGGGGCGCCTGGCACACGACATGGCAGATGGTTTTGGGGTGTGATTTTCGCAACCACTTTTGGTCCATCGTGTTTGGCTGAGTGTTTAAAAATACTCTGCTGCATATCTATAGTATTTGGGAGCAGCAAATTGGAAGAAATGCAGTTTCTGAGAAAGCTTCAAAGAAATATTCATCTTTATCTTTTCCCCAGCCTTTTCCGCTAAAACCCACCAGAGTCTTTTCTGAGCACGCTTGTTCTATAAATAGAATGGCAGGTCTCCTTGGGCAGCCCAAGATCGCAGGCTCTCATCCGCTTTCTGAAAGACTGTGTGTGTGTGTGGGGTGTGTGTGTTTGTATGCGCGTGCGCATGCTGGAGTGGAATGTGTTTTAATTTTGCTTTTTCTTTTACGTATTAGATGGATAGGAGATGCAAAAAAAAATACTCTAGCATCTGTCCTTTAAAGATAACTTGCAGCTTCTTTGTGTTTGGCTTGTTAGTTTTTTGTCTTGTCTTTTTTTAAATTTGTGTTTGGGAAAGAGATGGAAGGGATTTCTTTCCCTGCAGAGGTAAGGAAGGCGGATGGGGGCGGGAGGTATCCACACAGAGGGCAGAGCTCAGGAGTGTGCCCCAGGTGTCTGTGGGTTGCTGTGGCTGTGTACAGGTGGGAAGGATGCTCAGAGCAGACCCTGGGTACTAGTTCTTTGCTGCAGCTGGGTTTATGCTCCAGCTTCTAGGTCCTCGTGTGTGGGTCTTCCACGGGTCATGGGATGATGTTGGGCTCTGCTTTTTTTTTTTTTCTTCTTGGCACTCTAGTTATCTGGGAGAGAGGGCGGGCGACCTCTGCAGAGTGCAGGGGAAGGCAAAGCCACAGCAGTTCTTCCCCTGGGTCGATCTCCAGGGCCTTGGGAAGGGCTGCTGGTGGTAGCACTTGCGAGCCTGTGGGTGAGGGAGCTTTGCAGGAGTGGTGGTGGGTATTGGCATGTGTGGCCACCCTGCCCAGGGAACGTGTCCTGTGGTGTAGGAGAGGAGAGCCCAGGCCTGTGGGTGTTCTCTGGGCTGTGTGTTTTTGGGTGGCGTGGCTGGGCTTGCTCCTGTGTCCTTGCCTGCCTGCTCGCTCCCGCCTCTGTGATGAGCAGGCTGGAGGGGTCCTTATAGGCCAGTGTGCTGTGCTTGGATCATGCATTGGGTACATGCATTTCTGTGTCTGGTTCACACAGATTTCTAGAAAGTTGTGTTTTTCTGTGGGGTGGGGAGCTGCTGGGGATCAAACTTGGGGCCCAAACTTGGAGCCTTGTGCTTGCTAGGCAAGTGCTCTACCCTTGAGCTAAATCTCCAACCCCTATTTTAGCAAGTTTTAAGTGGCTCCGGAAACCTAAGTACTTCACACATACATTGTTTTTAAAGGTGACTTAAAGGTGCAGAGCTATTGTAGGACTAGATAGTTAAGCAACTACTTCTCTGAACCAGTGTGGCTGTCCTTGGACAGAATTTTTATAAATTCTCTCTGTTTTCATGCCAAGATTCCTCGTGGAATGGGCATCGTGGCTAGGTGTGATGTAAAAAAGTGTCAGATGCTGAGAGCCGGGTTCTGGGCTTCCTGTGTATTGATTACTTTATTCTTTCCTCCTGTGGTGCTGGGGATGGGACCTAGGGCCTCATGCATTCTAGGCAAGTGCCACCCACTGAGCCACATCCCTGTCCCGTGTGTGTGAGTGGCTTCAGGAGGTCTCGCGAGGGTCTCACGCTCCTTGAGTGTTTGACTTCCGAGTGGTGCAGCAGGGTCAGTGTCTCCCAGGAGTCCTGTCCACAGGACCCAGGAGAGCAGGACAGCTCCAGGGGCGCTGTGTCCCTCTCTGTTCTTGCTGTGACTGAGCCAGGGTGAGTCTAGAGTCTCCACAGAGGTGAGGACATCCCCCTCAGTGTGGGCTCATCAGTGCCAGCAGATGGGACATGTGTCAGTGGGGCCACAGCTCTGCTCGCATCTGGCACAAATGTCTGTGCCAGCCTGTGAACTGTGGAGATGACTGAGTAGAGCGCAGGCCTGGAGCTGCCCTGAACCCCAGAGCGATGGACGTAGACAGATTTGGCAGCAGGATCCTGAGAAATGGCAGGAGGCCAGAGAACATGGAGACTGGGCCAAGAATAGCTGAAAAATACCAAATGCTGAAGTTGGAGAATGTGCTGGCCTCATGTCCCTGTTGTCCTCCCGGCTGCCACTTACCACAGTCCGGAGAGCCTCAGTTTCTCCTCTGCTAGTCTCCTGGCATATCTAGGGCTCGCCCTGGGGCTCTGCCACCCTACCCGCACAGTGGTGCTGTCACCCTGTAGAGAGTTGGTGGCCCGCACTGGCTGTCCTCACGGCACCCTCAGCCTGTGCATGGGTCAAGGTCTGCGTGGATGTGAGAACTACCGCTGTGTTCAGCTGCTCAGCCCCTTGGAGGCACAAGTGTGCCTGGGTGAGTCTCAGCCGATGGGCACAAGGGCACCTTCAGAACGCATGTTCATGGATGTGTTTCTGTACTTACAGACCATCATCAAAGAGGGGATGCTGACCAAACAGAACAATTCATTCCAGCGATCAAAAAGGAGATACTTTAAGCTTCGAGGGCGAACACTGTACTACGCCAAAACGGCAAAGGTGAGGCCCGGTGATGGGGACGTCCCGGGGACTGCAGTGCGGGGCTGAGTCCTCCTGGGCAGGCAGGAGTATGAGGCGCTCTGATTCACAGACTGTTCCTTCCAGCTACTTTTATAATGCTCCAGGGTGTCAGATTTTATTTTATTTCTTGTAAAAAATTTTTTCTCTTGTCATTTCTCACCAGTGGAGAAAGCAGAAAAGGGTCACAGAGTTAACCACAGTTGGCTATCTTCCTTTCAGAGAGGTGGGAGTCCACAGGCTTACAGATCTCTTTATTACCTGCTAAAAGCTTTGTTTTTTTTTTTTTGGTGCTGGGGATTTGACTTGGGGCCTTGCACTTGCTAGGCAAGCGCTCTACCACTGAGCTAAATCCTGAGCCTTAGAAAAGTCTTTTTTGAAGTATATGGGATGTCTTGGTGTGTGAACAGAAAGGTGGAATTTCTGGGCTTTCCAGCACTGAGTCTTGTCTTGGTGCTGGGTTGTGGGAGCAAGTACAGCCCACACCGTCGGGCGGGTGCAGATTGAGGAGAGGCCACTTATGCTGCGATGGACATGGCGGCAGGTGTTTCAAAGTACATGGCCTGGGACTCCGAACATCTAGTTTTCTGTCAGTATTGGTGGCAGTGTTGATATTTTGGTATTGAAAATACATGGAATTTGAATCATTTACATTTTTGAGATGCATCCCTAGAGAGTTAATGGCTAAAACTGAAAGGGAACAAAGCAGCTTGTTTGGAAAGGGTTCTGGCTGTAGGTTACTTAAAAGGTTGAACCTCAGAAAAAAAAGTTGAAGCTCTTGTTTTGATTGCTAGTTTTTCCTCCAGGACATCTGGATAGAGTCATTTTAGAACAGAGGGAATGGTAAGGCAAGTAGGAGGTGGGGCTATGGTACGGGAACCTGGGAGAAAGAGCAGAGGGAAGTAGGGTCCCCATGACCGATTCCCAGGCCTTGCCTGGAGCCTGGCTGTCACTCTTTGGGGTGTGATTCCTTCTGCTGCACTCCCAGGTTTTCTGCCCTGCAGTGAGAGCCTGTCTTTCTTCCTCTTTAGAAGAACTTATTTTAACCCCTAAATGTGCCGGCTAGGGAAACAGAAGCTGTAAGAAGGATGCGGTATCTTCAGTCTGCCTGGGCCTTTCTCTCAGGTTGACTGTTGGAGGACACAGTCTTATTTACTTGTGAAACATTGGTTTTAAAGTAATGTTTTGTTGGGCATGGTAGTGCACACCTGTAATCCCAGCACTTGGGGAGGCTGAGGCAGGAGGATTGCTGTGAACTCAAAGCCAGCCTGAGCTACATGGTGAGACTCTGTCTCAAAAACCAAAAAAAAAAGTGTGATACAAAAAATAAAAACAGAAGTATTAGTATTGGTCTTTAAATTTTTGTGTGTTTCTTTCTACACGTGCTATCACTAATGAACTCCTGTAGTAAAAGAAATTGTACAGTATCCCTGTGAGCTGCAGGCAGGTGGGTGCATCTGTTTGGCCTTGCCTCACTGATCAGAGGCCACAGTTTCTGGGAATCTGAACTCGCCGGGTCGGGGGAAGGGCAGGCGGCACTGGGGATGCCTGTCTTGGGTGCCTGAGTTCCTGATTGTCCCTCTCCAGTCCATCATATTTGACGAGGTGGACCTGACAGATGCCAGCGTGGCCGAGTCCAGCACCAAGAATGTCAACAACAGCTTCACGGTAAGACTCTAAGTTGCGCCTCTCTCATTCTCCAGCACGCTTGGCTGTCCTTTCTGATCCGCACAGAGCTGCCAAGCACTTCATACTTTTTCATACTTTTTTGTACTCTTCTCTCTGATTGGAATGGTTCCTGGTCAATTTTTAATCTAAAACTGAGAATAATAGAGAATAACTGAGAATTTGGTTAGAGAATAACCGAGAATTTGGCATGTGTAAACACAAAAGAACCAGCGGGTCCAAATGATCTGTTTTCTAATATGATGTAATTTATATCTTAACAGTTTGGTACAGATGATTTTTCTTGTATGTGTGTGTGATGTAGAAAGTTTGGAAAATGCAGAAAAGTACATTAGAGAAGCTGAAAAGCAACCATATTGTATGAGTTGTTTTTTCAAAAACAGAATGATTTTGTTGTATTTCTTTTATTACATTTAAACTTTTTCTCTTCCAAATTTATAAAAGCTGTATGTTTTCTGTTTTCCAGTCTGGGGATTGAACCTCGAATCTTGCACGTGGTAGGCAAGTGCTGTACCACTGAGCTAAATCCCCAGCCCTAAAGTTACATAGCACTTTGTGCGAGAGATTCTAAAGGGTGTAAGTAAGATCATGTGATCACACCCCTCAGTGTGTGTCTGGATCTTTACCTGCGTACGCCTTGAGATAGGCTGATTCCTTTTTTCCCCCTAGATGAGTTTTGATAAGCATTTTCCCATGTCTGTTGATCTAAGTGTGCATCGTTACTTAATGGCTAGATTGCATTTTCTTGTATGACTACATATATTTGGCATCACAGACTGACTTTAGAGCCTGCTTGTGCAAAGTATGACTGTAATTGCAGTACTAGAATCTTCAAGAAAATTTTTTTCCTTTTTTTTTTTTTTGATGCTAGGGATCGAACTCTGGGCCTTGTGCTTGCAAAGCAAGCGCTCTAACCACTGAGCTGAATCCCCAACCCCTAAATCTAAAGCATTTGCTTCTTAATTTTAAAAATTATTCTTTTGTAACTCATTCCCTCATGTTTAGGGTGTGATATTTTGGTTCCTGTTATTTCTTTGTCTTGTTGTGTTGGTGGCTCGATCATTGACGTCATGGTGTGAATGGGGGGGGCGTCAGTCACATTTGTCCTTATTTCGTCTTGACGTAATTGTTCCTGGTTTCACTTTGTGGCTTATCCAGTAAGTCATGCTTGGCTGACAGTCTCTCTTCCTCCCTCGTCTTACTTGGAGTATAGTATTTGTACTTTTTCTGCATTAATTTTGTTTACTTGCTGGTTGGGGAGCAGCATTTTAAACCTTGTGAATGGATTTTTCCTTGATTGGTGGTTTTTAATAGGAACAGGTGTTGGATTTCATTGGAGTATGTAGGGCGTTAATTTAGATGTTCAGTTTGGTTTTAGTTATTTGTGTGTTTTCTAATGATAACTTGTTCTTGGTAATAGTAAATCTTACTCCCTGATTTTGTGTTTAGAATATTCCCATTGGCATGTATGTTTTTCCTGGGGCGTAGCTTGTGTTGTAAGAGTTAAACTGACTCCATAAAAATTTCTTAAGTAATTTTCTATGAGTTTTTACGTTGTGGAACACTATAGCTTTGGGATGGGTTGTTTCTTGAAAACATGAGAGAATTTACTTCACATTACCTGTCATGAAGACATCTTGGGGAGACAAGGCGGGGACTGGTCATTTTCCTCAAAGGTTTGTTTCCTGTTTTTTGATACTTTGAATATTTTTTACTACTTCACTTAATTTATATTCTTACTGATTCCACATGGCATGTGCTGTTGTGCACTCTAAGCATCCATGTCTTTGGTTAGATCCCCTTTTTGTTACTGATTTTATTTGTTTAGTTTGCTTTTCTGTCCATTTCTTAAAATGTTTGTTTTCTTACTTCAAAGTCCCTGTCTGAAAGCTGAGACCTCTGGCCCTTCTGCACTCCTCCTTCTAGTTCATTTCTCGTTTCCCCTCCGCTTTGGTCCTGCCGGTTCATCTGCCTGGTTACTGTGGCTGACAGATGCTGTGTCGGGACTGTCTCAGGCTCGGGCTGCTGGCGTCTCCTTCAGAGCAGACTCCCCTGTCCTGGCGGGCAGGCAGGGGCCATTTGGAGGGGAGCTGATTGAGGACGGCTTTTACTTTCCTGCTGTGTGGTCTGTTTTTGCCTCCTCCGCTCCTTCTTCTGTGGTTACCACTTCAGGGATCTTCTCTGCTGGCCCGAGTCCCAGTTTGCCCACCAGTCCTGCTGTCACACGAGCGCTCTCCAGCTTCTCAGCCTCGCTTTCCACACCAGCTCAGGGATTGTCCCCAGTTTGCTTTTCCCGGTGTACAAGCGTCTGGGGTCCTGGGTTGTTCATCGTAATCTGTGGGGAATGTGCGATGCTGTTTACTGAGTGGTCCTGCGGTCTGTTTTCTGTCCACTTGATCACATGCTTCGTCCTGTCCTGTGGGAACTGTGCTCACCGCTCGCTCGTGGACCTGGCAGGCATTTCTGAGAGTTTTCTGGCTGTGTGCTGTGCTCTGTGCTGAAGGTCTCGAGGTGAGCAGGCCTGGAGATGAGCTATTCCTGTCCCAAGCAGGTTTCCCAGAGGAACCAGGGGCTCGCTTTCAGTGTCCGGGATCTATATCTCCTCTGCCAGGTACAAGACCCAGACATCCGGATGAGGTTACAGTCCTCTCTCCGTCCCTCCGTCTGTCCACCTGTCCCCCTCTTCTTTTCATTCATCTCTGGAAATAAAAAAATCTTGCAGGGTAACAGAGTTTAAAAGCAAGGACTGGAAAAGCCAAGGTGAGTCCCACCTCAACCTCTTATTAACTGATGACCTCGCTGAGTCACATAATGAGCCTGAGTGTCAGTTTCCTTATCTGAGCAATGGGGCTAAATAATAGTATCTGCCTTTGGGGTTGTTGTGTGGATTAAATGAGGTAATCCAATGTAAGCATGATAAAGATACGATCAAAGTGTTACAACCAATATTGTGATTATAGGTTCTCACTGTTCAGTACATGAACTGAAAGCAGTAAATGAGACTAACTTCTTATGTCACTTGGTACTTTATTAGAAGTTTCCTTCTAGTTTGGAACCCTGACATTTCTTAAACAAAGGACCGCACAGTTTTTGTGTCTGCCGAATAGTGACTTCTGTTGGACTGACACTCCATGTTGCTCCAGGTTTCATCAGGCCTGAGGCAGGCTGGCTGCATTACTGTTAGCCCTTGATTGGTGGCACAGCTGCCGCTGGGTTAACTCTTAAAGAAGAAAGACAAGTTTTACTGGAATTTACCTGAAATGTAAAGTCATTAAAGAAAGTCACATTCTGCCCACGTTGAAGTGTTGAAATCATTGAGCGGCTCCTGTTTCTTCCCTCGTGCCCCCAGCCTGCCCACCCTGACCCTGGCGTGCTCGAGCCATGCTTGCCTCTGTTAGGACACTCCTTGCACGCCGTCCCTGCCAGGCCTGGTCTTTGGAGGGCTCTGGCCCCGGGGCTCCCTCCAGACCCTATCCATCCCTCAGAGGCTCCTGCCCATGCAGGGTGGAGACGCTGTCTGCTCCGTAGGGCGGTAGTTTCTAAACTGGGCTGTGCCTGAGTACTCTCTGGGATTTGAACAGTCCTAGCATCAGCCCCACAGATTGCGAAGCTGATTACAAATGGGTGACTGTTCAGAGCTCTCCAGGGTTTGGGGTACAGCCACATTCAGGAGCCTGCCTTGAGTGTACTTTACCATTCATGTGACGTCAAATTAGCAGAGGTTCTTTAGTGATTATCTCCTGGTCACAGGTCTTACCATGTAGTCTAGGCTGACCTTGAACTCACTGCGTAGGCTAGGCTGGTTTTGAACTCTAATCCTCCTGCTTCAGCCTCCTGAGTACAAGGATTATAGGCAAGTCACCACCACACCCAGTTTGATAACCTTTTCTTTTTTTTGTGCTGGGGATCAAACTCAGGGCCTTGTACTTGCAAGGCAAGCACTCTGACCACTGAGCTAAATCCCCAGCCCCATTTTTCTTTTTTGTACTAGAGATTGAACCCAGGACTTTGCACTGAGCTGTATCCTCAGCTCTTTTTAAAATTTAATTTCTTGTAAGTTGCCCAGGCTGGGCTCAAACTTGGGATCCTCCCGCTTTAGCTTCCCAGGTTGTATGAATTGCAGACTTGCTGCACCATGCTTGGCTCATCACACCCTTTCATGACTTGTGAGGGCGGTTCCCCACTTGGCACCCTGACCTTTATGCTGGGCGTCTCTGGAGGTGCCGCGCAGACACCCAGAAGTGGGCCTCAGTGATTTCTAGGCCCCCTTAGTCCCGCCAAATTGACACTCAAGATAACTATCACGAGAGTTAACAGGCTGTAACCATAAAAACAGGAAAAACAAAATTGAACAGAATCCTTGGGTAGCTGGCTCTAGAAGACGCCTCTGTCTGATTGCCAGCTGGGTGCCAGGGGGCCGTGCAGTGGACCCAAGCGGCCTTTCTGGCTATTGTGCGCGGGAGTGCTGTCTGGCCACCCGGGGCGGGTCTGGTGAAGGCTCCCTGGCGGGCCTGCCCGGGTGGCGCTGCAGCTCTGCATGTCCCACCATGTCCGTGTGGGGTCTAGGCTGTCCTCGGTGGGGAGCCGTGGCCTTTATCCACATGTCTGCCCCCACTTCCTTCTCTACTTGTTTGGCTCTCCCATGTTTTCTGGGCAACCCCCAAGCCAGTCACTTTGGCTTGGAGTGAGGAAAAGGTGCCTCTGACTGGCAGATCTCTCTGCACAAAGACTCCGCCCAGTCCTGTGACTGCCCGTCTGGGACAGGGCTGTTTGTGGGTCCCCAGAGACCTCCCAGTGGGAAGCGAGGGCCTTCCTGTCCTGCTCCTGTGCCGGAGCTCAGCGGGGCCTTGGGCACCTTCTCTGGCTTCGTTCTTCCCCCCGCCCACGGAGCCACATGGCCTCCCCTGGTGACTGAGACGGGCGGGGTGCTGAGTGTTGGAAGTGCTGCGATTGGGAGCCATGCTGTGCCTGCCGGTTCAAGGAGCAGGAGGAGCAGGCGCTGTGCCAGGTTGGTGGCTGTGTGTTTACCGAGTGTGGGGCTTTGCCGAAGTCCCGGCCAGTCCCAGAGCTGGGTCCTCCCCTCGAGGGCCTGGCGTCACTCGCAGTCATTCAGGTGGGCAGAGAGGAGACTCGACCTCCCCTGGCAGCTGGGCTGGTGAGCTCTGGAGCCTAGCATGGTGTATGTGTGGAGGAGATTGGTCTCGGGTGGGAGAGTGCACCGCATGTGCTGGGTGAGAGGGCCTTCTCAGCAGGCCCTTGTGTGCGTACCTGTGTGTGTGTGTTTACCATTAACACTTACTGTATTTATTTACAAATGACGGAGAGAATAGTTGCGAGACTGTATTGTGAGGGCAGAAGTCTTTGAGAAAAGATCTGGAGAAGGTACGTGGATCTGATTAAGCTTTTCTTAGAAATTAATCATCGTGGTTATTCTTTACCTAGTGTTCTTCGGCAAATGTGCCAGCCGTGTGACTGGGCCAAGTCCCATCTGTCTTTTGTTTTTACCTGAAAAGTTACAAAAATAGTTTAATTCCCTAGAGAATTACGGGCAAAGACAGCCTGCATTCTTGGTTCTTGCCTCAGGAGAACCTGGTATTCTAGAATAGGTAACATGCTATATCCCCCCCCCACCCACCAAACAACTTGTCCAATTAAGGTGATGCCCTGCCATGTGGCAGGATGCTGGGCTGTTCATTCACTATGTCATTCTCCCCTCTACAACCAAAGATAAAGAACTCCCCTTGAAGTGTAGACAGGAAATGTACCATGACCCTGTTCCACTCGTTTGTAGACAGGGACCAGAGGGGCTGTGGGCCACGGTCTCTGCGAGACTTGGGGGTTGGCCCTGTGGACAGCCTGGTGTACAAGGTACCCTGGGCAGAGCCCCTCCCGGGGTGGCCTGGCCCAGCTCCATCCTGCTGGACTTTGTCTCAGAGAAGTTGGCGCCGCTTTCTCTTGTAGGCTGATTGTTCACTGGCCTCAAAGGTCTGTAGACCATGGATCCGGATAATCAGACATTGGAAAATGGGAGTGAGGTGGCCCCACCCTGTCCTTTGATTTCCTCTTCATCAGCGAGAGAGCTGGGTTGGGCAGGGACACTGACCTTGGCTCCCTCCAGGGGAGTGAGGGCTCAGACCCTGTGCCGTCCCCAGGGCCTGTGTGCTGGGTTTCCCAGGGCAGTGCCAGTCCGCACGGCCGACTGTGGATGCCTTAACACTCTTACTTAATTTTCAGTCCCACTTCGGCTTGCATGTTTCCTGGCTTGGATGACAAACTGTATGGTCATGCTGGTCACACTGTTCTTTAATAAATGTTCTAGTGCACTAAAATATATTGATATAGAGAATATTTTTACAGCTTAATTGAAGCACGAGTGATGTACCTGAATTGCGGTAAAGTTTATAGTTTAGCTGGGTGTGGTAGCCCACACACTCTGGGCCCAGCACTCTGGGAGTCCCAGTGCTCTGGGAGGCTGAGACAGGAGGAGCACGAGTTCCAGCCCAGCCTGGACACCTCAGTGAACTGGCAAGACCCTGTCTCAGGACAACAACAACAACAACAAAAGGGCAGGGGCTGGAGACGTAGCGCAATATGAAGTGAAGGCCCTGGTTTGAATTTTGAAAACTTCTCGAAGTCCATTCTTCTCTCTGTGGCCCTCCGCAGGCAAACCTGGATCTGTTTTCTGTCACTGCAGGTAAGTAAGTGTGCATTTTTAGAGTATGCTGTACAATATAATATGTACTTTTCTCTCTGGCTTCTTTGGTTCAGCATAATGGTTATGAAAGTTTTGACATTGGGTGTATCAATACATTGTTTTCTTTTCATTACCGAATAGTCCATTGTATGGTTTTCCAGTTTGTTTATCCTGTTGGTGGACATTGGAGTGCTATAGTTTCCAATTTTGAGCTACTGTGCATAAAGCTGTCTCGACTCTCTGGACACGAGTCTTTGTATGGACATGTTTTCATTTCTCCTAAGTACCTAGTAGCAGAATTGATGGGGTACATGGTAGGTGTATGTTTAGCTTTTTAGGAAACTACTGCCCTCTCCAGAGTGGTCGTACTGTTTTGGCCTCCCTCCAGCAGTGTCTGAGAGTTCCACTTGCTCCCTGTCCTCACCAGCACTTGGTGTGGTTAGTCTTTCTAGTTTGGGCTATTCTAATAGATATGTAGTGGTCTCTTGGTGGGTTTTAATTTCCGCTTCCCAGATGACTCTGCATCAGCGTCTCCATGTGCTTATTGAGCATTCGTGCATCTTTTGTGAAGTGCATGCTGGAATCAGGGGTCTGCTTTTGTGTTGGAGTTTTTTCTTGATAGACTCTGGATATGTCTTTGTC
Organism: Hystrix cristata; assembly: GCA_004026905.1. NCBI lineage: Eukaryota > Metazoa > Chordata > Mammalia > Rodentia > Hystricidae > Hystrix > Hystrix cristata. Next base: position 89,797 of record PVJO010003354.1, on the reverse strand, counting down.
TGATAATCTGTGTGGCTTGACTTTTCTGGAAAGTGTCTTTAGGAGGGTAGAAGTCTTTGGTAAGATAGAATTTATCAATTTTTCCTTGTGGCTCATTCTTCTTGTGTCCTGTCTGGGAACTCTTTACTTCTCAACACTGCAGGCTCCCTTCTAGGCATTTTGCAGTTTCAGGCTTCACAGTTAGTTTTGTGCATGGTGTGAGATGCCAGCTTGATGTGCAGTTTTCCACGTGGACACTGTCCTCCTGTCCGCACTTCCTGAGAGACACTGCGTCCCTGTGGAACTGCCTTTGTCCCCTGGGCCCAGAGACAGCTGACCTTACTGTAGTTGCTGGTCTTTCCAGACTCTCTGTTCTGCTGTAGTGATCCGGGTGACTGCCCTTCCCCGAGTCGTGCACTTTTTTGATTACTGTACTCAAGTTAAAATCAGGTAGAGTAAATCATCTTTGTTCTTCTTAAAGTTATTTTAGTTATTCTGAGTTGTTAGCATTTTCATATAAAATTTGAAATCGTCAGTTTCTATAAATGAGACCTAGTGCAGTGTGTGTAGTTTTTGTTTTTTCTTGTTTTGTTGACGGGGTTTCACTGTGTGTTTCATTCAGGCTGGCTTTGAACTCACCATGTGGCCCAAGCTGGCCTTGGATTCACAGGGGTCCTGCTGTGTCAGCCTCGTGAGTGCTGGGATTATAGGTGTGTGCCACCATGTCTGACAGACCTTGTGCAATTTTGATTGGGATTACATTTAATTTATAAGTCATTTTTTGGAGGAAATTGATATCTTACTGTGAGTTTTCCAGGCCACAAATATCAGTGCATTTAGATCGTTCATTTCTTTCAACAGTGTTTTATGGTTTTCAGTGTAGATGCTTTAAATTCTTGTTAGTTCCATGCATATGTGGTTTGGTTTTTCTGTTCCTATTAACTAACTGGAATTTATCACAATTTTATTTCTATTTGTTTGCTGCTAATATACAAAAATATGATGAATCTGTGACCTTGCAACAGAGTATTTATTACATATAGCAGTTCTGTAGATTCTGTAGGCCTCTCTATATGAAAAGTCGGACTACCTGCAAGTAGGGACTGTTTTACCTCACTTTTTTTGGCAGGAGAGTGGTACTGGAGATCTTCCTTCTTTCTCATGTCGTGTTACAAAGACAAGGCCCACCAGCTGTGTGTTGAGAAAAGTATTAACAACAGTAATTTTTTCAGTTTTTTGAATCTGAACAAGAAACAGTTAAGCTTTTCACCTTAAAGTATGGTGTTAGCTGTGGGGTTTTTTGTAGACATCCTCTATCAGCTGAGGATATTCTTTACTTGTCTGCCAAGAATTTTTATTGTGAATGGGTGTAGAATTTTGCTAAGTACTGTTCTGCATCTGTTGAAATGATCATATGGTTTTTCTCCTTTTTGTTAAAAGGGCAAATTAAACGGGATTTTCAAATTAAAACCGTCCTTGCATTCCTTATTTGCTCTCGGTACATTAGCTGTCTTTATTTATTTGGTGTCGGGGATCAAACTCAGGGCCTTGCACTTGCTAGGCAAGTACTTTAACCACTGAGCTAAATTCCCAGCCCTATCCTTTTATTTATGGTTGAATTCAACTAGCTATTATGGGGGCTGGGGATTTAGCTAGTGGTAGAGTGCTTGCCTAGCAGGTGCAAGGCCCTGACTTCAATCTCCAGCAACCCCCCAAAAATACAAAATTAGCTATTATATATTAAGGATGTTGACCTTTAATTTTCTCCCCTGATTGTTTCTTCCTTTTCCTTCTTTCTCCCGCTGCCTTTTTTCCCTTTTTACATCTGTTTGTATTTTTATTTTGTGACAGGGTCTCACTAAATATCTCCGGCCGGGCTTGAACTTGGGATCCTCCTGCCTCAGCCTCCTGGAGAGCTTGGAGGAGTGTGTAGCTATGCCTGGCTCTGTCTTCATTTTTGTCAGGCGTTGGTGCTTGGGTTAAGCTAGATTCATGAAACATTTAGAAATGGAGGGTCAGTGGTCACCCTGCTGTTTTCTGATAAAGTGTGTGTAAATTTGGAGTTGTTTCCTTCTTAAATGTTAGCTGGGATTTACCTGAATGAATGAAACCATAGGTAGAGAATTTTCTTGGAGTTTTGGTAATGTTCTGATACTTTTGATAATTCAATTTAAAAAATACGGTCTCACATTTTGTGTACATCAAGGTTTTCTGTGTCCTTTTTCCTCAGACGTGCATGTGTTGGAGGGGAAGTGTGACCTTTCCGAGGTACAGGTGTCACGGGCCTTGTTGGCGTCCTTCCATCCCGGTGCCCAGCTCCTGTCCGGCACAGAGCAGCTGTCCCGTAAACGCCTCCTGGGTTAGCAGGCTTGTTGCCTCCTCCACCCCAGGACCGTGGCACAGCTGTGCCGTGAGGAGAGGAGGTGGCTCCGAGCTGGCTGGGCCCTCGCCTGCGGCCCTCCAGATTCCTGGTGCCCGGCTGCCCCCGGCCCGCGGAGTCAGGGGAAAAGCATTTTGAACCTTTTCCTTTGTGGGGCTTTAAACTGTTGACTCCAGTTGTTGAAGTGACTTCATTTTCACAATGGCACCAGAGAAACACCAGAGAAATAAGGAAGCCACTGTAAACTTGGCCAACAGGAGAGGAGAAGGCGCCTCTGAGCGTCCAGCTAAGGCGGGGGAGGGAGGACTGTTTCCGCGGGCACTCGGCCTCGTGTTGGTCGCCTGCTTGCCTGGGGATCTGCTCTGAGATGTCCCTTCCTGGGTTGCTTACAGAGGACAGTCCCTGAAGCGAGTGCATGTTTAAAGAGGACGGGGTGGCGCGGGCGGCACACATGGTCCATGCGGGGCCCTGGCGTCCACGTATGCTGCATGGCGGGGCGCTGGCTCTGAGTGCTGTGGCCAACGCGGAGCTGGGGCCCGAGTTCTGGGCTCCCTGGTGGAGGTGGGCACTTGGGAGGATAGCTGTACTCTCGGGGTTCACCCGGTTTCTGGTTTAGAGTCAAATGTCACAGTCTGTGTTTTCATTCCTTCTTAGATTTTTAAAAATTGGTTTGTGTTTTGAGGGATTGGACATACGGTGCTATAATGCATCGTGATCATTTCCCTGCTAGTGTCAAGATCGAGTGCCAACACCTGCCTCCCCAGACCACCAGGGCCAGCAAGGGGCGCTCTCAAGGACAACCCCCACCCCCCCAGGAGAGAGTTTGCAACCCACCGTGTCTGATCGCTGCAGCCCTGTCTTCCACCGGCTCTGCCTGAGGCAGTACTGCCCTCACGAGTCACCTGTCTTCTCTGGGCATTTGCTTCCCTCCTGTGAAAGGAGGTTAAAGTGGATGCGCTTCCCGTGATGGTCACTTGCTGCGATTCTGTGACTGTGACTGTGAGATGCTGAAGGGGAGAGTCCCAGACACAGCAGGTCCTCGCCTTATCTCTGCAGTTCTGTAGCTTGGCTTCGGAATGCCAGAGTTTGAAACCTTCGTGTTGTGTTACTTCTCTCAGTGCGTGTGGATTATACAGAGGAAACGGTTTTGTTTTGGCAGGTACGCTTATCTTTTCAGCATTAGCTGCTTGTCGGAAGACGTTTTCTTAGGAGTAGTTTGTGGGCAGAGGTGATGGCTGCCTCTGTCTCGGGTGGATGGGCTGGGAGGGAGGAGGAGGCCGTCTCCGGGCTTCCTGCCACGGCCCCTCTGCCTCATGGGGAGGGCTTCAGGGGCTGGAAAACTCGCTTTATTTCGCAGGAGCAGAACTTGAGGGTACCTCATGCAGGTAGCAGTCGGGCCTCGGTGGACACATGACTGGTTTCTCTGACAACACAGTAAGCTGGAGAACACGCTGGCCGCACGCTCCAGAGCGATGGACCGTGCTAAGTTTGCATGTGAAGCAGGGGAGGGTGTGCTGGGGGTCCTGCTGGAGTATTCGTTATGGTGGAATTTTTACATTTTGTGAGGTTTTCATCCTAACTTACTAAGTATATGCATACATGCAGTTTTGAGGTGCAGCCCTTTGTGGTAACGGGAAGGATGCGATCCTGTGCTGATGGAGAGTGTGCCGGCTCCTGTCGCGCTTTCAGGGATTCATTTGGGAGTGGGATGCAGACCCTCCTTTGCAGAGTCAGAGGCAGAGAAAAAGAGAAGGTGCGGCTGCTGCAGCTATATTTAACACTTCTGAACTGAATTTTCTTTATACTCTCCTGAGATGCATATAGACAGTAGCTTGCTTTCTTTTTTTGGTTTTTTTAATGTGTCTCACTGTGTGGTTCACTCTGGGTTTGAACTCGTATGATCCTCCTGCCTCAGCCTCCCATGCCCAGCTCCAGTAGCTTATTATATAAGGGTTAGCAGCCAACTTTGTAAAGGGCCAAGTACTTTACTTTAGACTTTGTGGCCTGTGGTGTCTCTGTGGCAACTCCCCAGTCTACTGTTATAGCACAGCTGTGTACAGCAGCTGTGGACCACTAGTCGATGTGCAGGTGTGGCTGTGTTCCAATAAAACTTTATTTGAAGAGTATAGGTCATAGTTTGCCTATCCCAGACTGATACCCTCAGATTTGATTCTCAGAGTTGTTATTTCTTTTTTTCTGGTTTTTTTTTTTTTTTTTTTTTGGTGCTGGGGATTGAATTCAGGGCCTTGTGTTTGCAAGGCAAGCGTTCTAACCACTGAGCCAAATCCCCAGCCCCTCAGTGTTGTTATTCCAGCCTTCCTGTCACTGGTAAGTTGGGCTCCCTGGGTTGCTACCTGTTTGAGTTTAGAGTTTTCAGTGCTGGTCCATCATTAAGTCAAGTCATTTGTCCCTGATATTTGCAGGATAAAGACAACTCCATTTCTTTCTTTTCTTTTTTTCATTTCTAGAAGTTTTATTTGGTCCTTTAAATGTTCTTGATCACTTTTCATAGTTTCCAGTTTTCTGAAGATATTTTCACATTAGTTCTTATTTTTGAGTAATGTTGTCGCAGTGTTTGACAGCTTCATTTCTCTGCCTTGGTTTTCTTTCCTGCGTGATGATGAGGGTGTTGACTTGACCAAGATCAACTTGGGGTGCCAGCAGGGACCCCGAGTGTCTGAGGCTGTCCTCCTGCAGTGGGCTGAGCCTCACCTTTGGGTGCAGGGTCCCTGTTGCGGGAGCTCCGGCCGGGACGTTGGCCCCTGGCTGCTTTGTGTCCTGGCCGAGGACAGCTGGGAGCAGGGTCTGCTGGGAGGAGGTGCCGGACTCGGGGAGATTTTTATGGGGCACAAACCCGCACATAAGTTTAGAAATACTTCTACTGTAGAAAGTTTGGAAGATACAGAAAGCCAGAAGGAAGTGAAAAAGTTCCTCAGGGCTGCTGCCTGAGATATGAACTTCGTTTTCCAGGCTATGTGTATTTAGTTTAAAAAAAAACACAAAACACAAATGTGTAATATAAATATAACCCTATCCCCTTTTCCTCCACTTTTGCTTCTGTCACAAGGTTGGAGCTGTGTCACCTTGTGTGTGCTGGTTTCTGTCGGCAGCCCCTGCTGGGGACACTTGTGTACCGAGGTGCTTTTCAGGGCAGTTCCTTCTTCTCCAGGCTCTCGCCACCCTGGTTCAAGGCCGGTGTCACTCTGTGGCTTCCCCTCAATTGACCCCATTCTAGGACTTAATGTGCAGCAGCATCAAAATGTGGAGTAGATAAGTAACACCGAATATCTTTCTCATGTTTCATTTTAAGGTAGAGCCTTCACTTTTTCTTTGTTTTACATTTTTGTGCTGTAAAAATACTTTCTGATCCATTATACAGAAATGCACATTGTGTAACTTCTTGCCAGGCTGGCGTTGCTCTGTGTGTGGGCTTCCTGAGCTCCCGAGGAGAGGGCCAGGCCCAGGGCACCCTGTGGCGAGCTGTGCCTAAGACTGAGGAAGCGCGCACAGCCGTGTGCTCGGGCTCCTTTTGGGGATGGACAGGCCATGGCAGAGCTGTGGATAGTGCAGCAGCCCAGAGCTGGCCCAGGGGCTCATTCCACTCAGCCACCTCCAGGAGCTTCCTTGCAGTGTGGTATCTGTTTCTGTGTCTCTGTGTGAAGCCCACCGTTTCCAGCCCAGCTGTTGTGAATAGTCTGTCTCAGGGGCTTCCATGTAGGGGACCCAGGGGCTAGAGCTGCATCAGAATGCATCTGAACAGCAGGATGTGAGTAACAGGAAGTGACAGAAATCGCCTAGAGCGCCAAGTCTTTTCTGGGCCACCTTCCTGAGGCAAGAGCTATATTTAGCATAGCACTTCCCGCCTTCCTGCTGGGACACTGCCCCCTGCCCCTCTGTGGTCAGTGCGAGTCTCTGGTCTACCTGGGTGACCCACAGTGTTGTTGTCCACTGATGTATAAAACTCATTTTTGGTTTTTGGTGGGTGACTTTGATCAGAGACCCTTGGAGCAGCTGGAAAGTGGGAGAGCTGCAGGACAGAGTTACAGACAGCAGGAGGCCTCTGGGGTCAGGAGTTGAAAGGTAAGGTTCTGAAAGGAAGTAAATGGGAGGAGTGGAGCAGCCACTTCTGGCTTGTGGCTTAGGAGCAAAAGGCTGGAGGTTTCAGAGTTCAGGCTTGATGGTGTGACTTCACCACATGCCAACACAGTGCCTGCAGGAGGGACAGGCTTCTGTGGTGGGCCCTGGTGTCTGAGTGTTGTCCAGGGGAGGATTTCCCCACAGTCCCCCAAGCAAGCACTGCAGAGTCCAGACTCTGCTGCCCTGCTCGGCCCTGCTCTGGGTCCAGGTGGGTTTTGTCCTGTGGCCTCTGTCTGCCTTCTCATTCACCCAGTGCATGTGCCCATGTGCTGAGATCCTGGCCAGAGGCTCCTAGGGTGTGATGTTGGGTGTTGGTGGCCGTCCCTGACTCCCAGATGGGGCATGTTGGGTGGTGGTGTTTCTGTTGGTCCCCTTTAGGTCACTTTGATTCTTTTTCCAGAGAGGTTGGTCCCTCCCCTTCACCCCTCCCTGTTGGCCATCAGCCAGGCTTCCATGCTCCAGAGTTTGAGAGGCGGTCGGGAAACGGTGTCTGCTGTGAAGTGCATGGCAGTGGCCCAGCTGGGCTGTGTCAGGTGGAGGTGGTGGCACCAGGGCCAGGTTTCAGGGGACACTCCCCACCCCGTTTCATCACCAGAATCTGCCCACTGTTGCCTTCTGTGTGGCCGACAGTAAATGTAAGCCGTGGTTACGTTGCATGTCTCTGCTTTAGACTCGGGTATTTTAGCATATTTTCTTGCTGAAAATTTAAGGCATTCAGAAAGTTGTATAGAGAACAACTATGTGCTTGAGAAATAAATATGGATATTGGTTTTTATTTTAACATGGATATTGTTGAAGCCCTTGGGATCCCCTTTCCCATCCCAGTCTCCTCCTGCTGCCCTCCGTGTGCCACCAGTGTTCCAAGTTCCGTGTTTGTCACTTGTGACATATAGCTATTGATGGTAGGTAGTATTGTTTAGCCGGTTTTAAAATTCTGAATGGACAGTCTCATGCTGGACACATCCTGTAGCCTTGTGTTTCCAAGGCCGAGCCGTGTGAATTCATCTACCTTTAGGTGACTGGTTCAGGATTTAAAATGACTGCTTGCTGCTTCCTGGAGTTAATCTGGAGAGGGGACTTTCTGGGGCCTGGTGTGAACCTTGGAGCTGTTTCCAAGGGTGGGCTGAGGTGAGGACCACAGGCCGGTTCCCAGTTATCTAGTGCTCCAGGGTACAGGCAGCCTGCTCTTTGTGTGGGTTTAGGTTGCCTGGGTTTCCCGTCATGACCAGCGCTGCTGAGCATGTGCGTATCTTTGCCTTCTCGGCAAGACTTCTCTCACCTGCAGTTCTAGGGATAGGATCTCCGGGCGTGTGCTTCCTTCAGTTTGACCGACGTTGTCAGATTGCCAGCCAGTGGTTCGCAGTGTCTCGTGCCGCTGCATAGCGGATGTGTTCTGCGAAGCACAGTGCTAGGCGAGCCTGCTGAGGGGTGGCATCCTGGCCGGGGGCGCGGCCCACCGTGCACCAGGCCCCGCGGCGCAGCCTGCTGTGCAGTTCACTGCCGAGCTGAATGCTGTCAGCAGCTTCAACACAGCGTAATGTACGAGGCGGAAGGGACTTTAAGCTTCACTGTAACCTTCTGGGACCATCACTGTATGTGTGGTCTGTTGTTGATGGAAATATCATTATGTTGTGGTATTGTATATGGCTGTATTTTTAAACTACTAGCAGCAGTGGTGACATTGGCAATATTGTTTTATGGGTTTTTTGGGGGGTGCTGGGGATTGAACTCAGGGCCTCGTACTTGCTAGGCAAGCGCTCTACCACTGAGCTAAATCCCCAGCCCCTGACAGTATTGTTTCTCCAGGGTCTTTAACTTTTTTTAATCTACAGAACTGATAACAGGATGAAGACCTAATGTGTGAGATGAGCGTAGGATGTGGCCGAGACTTTCGTAGACACCTTGACTTCACTGTGTCCAAAATGGAACCACTAACCCCATCTCCCAAGCCTGCCACCCAGTGTCCTGGTGCCAGCGTGGCAGCTGCCCTTGTCCACTGCCTGAGGGGTCCTGAGGGTTCGACTCTGTCTCACACATTCCTGGCGTCAGCAGCCTGACATCTCTTGGGACACATCTGAGTCCTGCCCTGTCCCTGCCTGCACCACATAGTGGGTTGCTGAGGGGCCTCCGAAAAAGTGGTCTGACCTCTGCCCTCCCCCGCTGTGTCTGCTTTCAGGAAAGCAACTAGAATGATGCCTTCAGACCCAAGTCAGATGCCAGCCTTCCGTGTGGAAGCCGCTGTGGCTCCCCACGCCTCGCGGAGTAGACACCAGAGCTCTTAAGAGGCCTGGCCCCGTGCAGCTTGCTGGGTCCAGCCGCTGGTCTTCTTCCCCTCCTCTTCCTTCTCACTGACAGGAGCTGCCCTCTGTTCCATGAATTGCTCCTTGGCTGAGGGGCCTGTGGGGCTGGGACTGCAGCGACCTTGTCCTGCCTGTGACTGGTCCCTCCCAGGTACCGGCCATGAGGTAGGTGGCACTAGCCTGGCCCCGCCCAGGAAGAGCACCGGTGTGCAAGCCCCAGGGCCTGTGTTCTGACTTCTGCCTTCCACTCACTGTGGCCCCTGCGCTTCCGTATCTCTGCTGGTTCTTGAGCACTGTGTTTAGAACCCAGCCTGCTGCTTCCAGCACTGCGCTCTTGCAGGCCAAGTCCCCGGGCTGTGTGTCACATCCTGATGGTAGAGCAAGCACCTGAGCCAGAGGGCACAGTTCATGGCAGTGCCGTTGCTCTGCCTGAGGCGCGTGTGCCTGGGCTCCGCCCCTGAGGATGTGTGCCCAAGGTGTGTCTGTGAACTGTTCTTGGCAAGGGTCCCCACGCTGGTGCCCAGAGAGACGGGGTTTTGCAAGCTGAGGGCACACCTCGAACCTGTGCAAATGCCCCTGTCCTTAGGAAACTCGTCTTAGTGTGGGCTCGCTCTTCAGGGTCCCCTGACCTTTTTAGTTCAGGCTCCTCTGTGTCTGTTCTCCGGCAGTACAGCTGTAGTGTGGCACTGTGCTGGGAGACCGCGTGTTGCTGCTGTCTCCACGGGGTCCCTCCTGGACTCTCTGCTGCTCGGGTACTTCCCCCAGGACCCTTGGCCACCCAGCTGCTCTCCGTGTCTGTGACTTGGACACTTCAGGAATGTCCTGTCAGTGGCCTCATACAGCACATCACCTTTGGGATTGCCCTTTTTCCCTCGGCGCAGTCCCCGTGGTGTGGTGTGAGCAGGCCACAGTGCGCTGTCAGTCATGGGAGTGTGGAAGGGCGACTGAGTTGTTTGTTTGGTGTGGCTATGAATAAAGCTGCTGTGAACACCGCAGACAGGTGTCTGCGTGACCGTAACTCTTTATTACACAGAAATGAAAGCTGAAACATGATCGCCGGGTCCTGTGGTAGTTGTGTGTTGTTTTTAAGGAACTGCCAGACTGCTTTGCGGAGTGGGCATACCATTTCACGTTCCCTCCCACAGTCCAGTTTGTCCACGCCCTCCCCAGCACTTGGTGTTGCTGTTTTTTATTGAGCCGGCTCACAGGTGTGCGGGGCTGTCTGGAGGTGACATCATGTGCATTTCCCTAATGACTAGCGAAGCTGAGTATCTTCTGTGTGCCTCCTGGCACTGATGGGTCCTCCGACGCGGTGGGGAGGGCTCTCCCTGGGTGGCAGGGGTAACAGCTCTCTCCTTGGTCCTGTCTGGATGCACCCAGTAGTAGGGCAGGCAGCAGGTGCTGGGTGCCTCGAGGGTGCTGGCCGGGGTAGAGTGGTTCTTGGTCCCTCTGCTACTAGTGATCTCTTCTTGCCTGGCTGCCTGTTTCCGTGGGCTGAAGCTGGCCTCTTCAGCACCGAGCCTGGCGTATAGAAGGCACGAGCGCTCCCTGCGGTGTCGTCCCAGGGTCGAGTCCCCAGTCGGCGTGTGGGTGTTTCCGCCTTAGCCGGTCGCAGGGGTGCTTCCAAATGGCCAGGGATTTTAGTTGTCCTCTGTGGGAGGACGACGCAAAGCTGCGTGTGTGCCGGCTGAATTTGGACGGTGGAATGTGGAGTGAGAAGAGCGAGCAGCTGTGGTCCAGGCAGATGCCCTGCCCCTGCCTCGCTGTGCCTTGCCGTGGTGGCCTTTGGACTGTCTGGGGTGCAGGGCCTCAGTTATCCTGCAAGTGCTGCTCCATGTGACCTTCGGTCCCAGCAGGGCACAGTTTGCAGGGTCTTGGTCTCTTTGTCACTCGAGGCCTCATTTGCAGAGGAGATGCACATCTGGTGCTGTGGTCGCGACGATCGAGGTGGGTGGTTCCGCCTGGTGGTGAGTTAGGGAGCTGCCTTTGCCTTCATGGCCCAGCTCTTGTCTCTTCACCTCTGTTTTGAACTCTTGGGAAACGTGGGCAGAGTGGGACAGCCGGTCTGGTGACTTAGTGAGGTGTCCACCTCACGCTGCTGCTGACCCTCCAGCTGGAGTGGCTGCCGGAGGAGAGCCCTGGCGAGTGCTGGCACGCGCCTTGCCCGCTGCCCGCTGCCTGCTGCTCTGTTACTGCACACTTTGCAGTCTCGCCCTCTTGTCCAGACAAGAGGCAGCTGTGGGTAGAGGTAGGCGCTCAGTCTGCATCAGCCTGTGGTGTCCTGACCCTGCGCCTTGTTCGTGTGGGACTTTGAGCACCCTAGCTGGCCTGTCGTGAAAGTTGTTTCATTAGGGCACGGAGAGAGCGTGTTGGAGGACGGGGGGAGACACCCTGCAGGCTGCCTGAGCTCCGTGTCAGCCCCTGTTATTGTCTGGCCCCTCCGTGTGGCCGTCTCTCTCCCTGCAGCCAGAGTGTGTGTAAGCAGAGCTCGCCTTTTCCTACACTTGAGAAATCTCATCTGTGTTTCTAGTATGTCTCCTTTTCACTGTGATTTCTCAGAGATCATTGCCTGTGATTTAATAACCTTCTGCCAGGACCTTGGCAGATAGTTTTCTCTGGCTTTGGTACCTTGTTTGTTTTTTTGGTACTGAGGGTCGAACCCAGGGCCTTTGTACTGAACTACATTTCCAGCCCTTCTTAGTTTTTTAAATTTTGAGACAGGGGCTTGCCATGTTGCACTGACTGGCCTCTAACTTGTGATCCTCCTGCCTCAGCTTCCCAAACCATTGGGATTATAGGCATGTGGCCACCATACCTGGCCTGGTTTGGGTGTGGTAAACTGATTTAGAGTAACAAGGCATTTGTTCTTACTCAGATGACTGGGTCATATTCATTGCTGTGTATCTTCCGTTATATTAACACGCTGCATTTGATGGTTTCCTCCTCCCGGGCTGGGCTTCTGGCTCTGTCTGCTGTGGGCTTGCTGAGATGGTGATGTGCGTGCAGGTTGGGGTTCCTGTTTGGGGCCTGGGTGGAGCTGCCAAGTCACAGCCTCTCACGTGCCACGGTTTTCTAACACAGCCGCATCAAACTGCACCTGGCCAGCCCTGCTGCTTTGGGGCGTCCGCTGGGGCGATGGTGTCACCATGGCTCTTGTTTCCATGGCTCTGGTGACTCAGTAAGCCACGCACTTGTTGGTGCCTTACTGGCCGTTAGTGAAGTAACTGTTCAAGTCTTCTGTCCATTTTTCTTTTAGTTGGTCTGCTTTTTCTCTTGGTGACTTTTAGGGTCCATTGACCTTCAGAAGTGCTTTCTCTGTGAGAGGTGCGCCCACATCTGTGTCCCTCTCTGGTCTGCTGCCTACAGGGTCTGGGGCCCCAGGCAGCCACCACCTTCTGGGCTGCGCCGATCTGAGCCGTTGGGTTCGTTTTGTTCCTGCTTTGGCTTAGTATTCATCTTTTAGGTTGCCATGGTTATGTGCGAGCGTCCTGGTCTGCAGTGGGGCATCGTTCTGATCTTTTGCACCATCCCTTGGTTGCCACTGGTGATGGTTTCAGCTGGGGCCCAAATGAGGGGTGCTCTTTAGGTTCCTTAGGGCAGCTCCCCAGCGTCCAGCCATCGTCTGGTCCTGGTGGGCTCATTCAGCTCCAGCTTCCTGCCCACACAGCCCACACTAGGCTTTTGTTTAGACGTGTTAGCGTCGGCTCGGAAGAGACCATCCTGAGCCCTGCCAGGGCTGGCGTGAGGAGGGCGGCAGGGAAGGAAAAGGCTCCTGCAGCAGAGTCGTGTAGGCTGAGCTGCCCCTCCTGGCCGGTGGTGGGCTGTGAGGGCTGTCTAGGAGCTCGCCAGGAAGGGTGGCGCGGCCCAGGGGGATGGGGACGCGGGCCGGCCTGGGGAGCAGGGCAAGTGTGTGCACGGCTTGGTGGACTGGCAGGGCCCAGGTGGGCTCGAGTTCCATCCTGAGAGTGTCAGGGCCTGTGGCGAGAGCGGGGAGCGGTTTTACTGGTCAGGGCTATGTGCTGGTGCTCACAGTCTGGCTGGTGGACTGCAGAGCCATCTTAAGGTTGGAGCTGTCCACTAGTACTTGGTGCAGCCTCCCAGATCCAAACCCCACAGCGATGCTAGGATGTGGTGGCACCATCAGCAGCCCCAGTATCCAGATGGGGAAATGGAGGCATAGCAGAGGAGCACCTGCCCCAAGTTCCGCAGCAGGGGACCAGGGACTTGAACGCATTGCATCATGTTTGTCTCCCCTTGTACCCTTCCCTCCAGGTGGCCAGCCGGGCAGGGGGCGGCTGGGGCTCGGCTCTGTGCCCGTCTCTGCTTCTGTACCACAGGACAGACACAAGGCAAAGGTGAGGGGACAGGCTTGAACCCTGGTTGCTGGCTGCCTGCCTGTTGCTCAGCACTCAGCTCTGTGGACCCCTGCACAGGCTGAGGGAGGGCTGCTGCTCATGTGCCGTTCTGACACGAAGGCCTTGTCTGTGATCCACTGCTCAGCACCCCGGAAGCTGTTCCGACAGTGCCTCCTCCGTGCTTGGAGCACGCTGGGGTCTCCACCCACAGACTGAGTTTGGGAGCAAGGTGGCTTTCCGGGGAAGGCTGCCCTGGGAGGGTACACATGGCCCTAAGGAACATGGGGACATAAATGTCCATTGTTCTCTGTATCCTGTTGTGTAACTCCTACATAATCCCCGAGTTATGCAAGGTGAAGTGTGTTTTCTTTCTTTACTGTATTTACTGTGCTGAGAAAAGCGTTAGCGCTCAGCTTGCCCCGGAGTGAACGATGCAGGTAGTGTCCGCTCAGACAGTATGGGCAGATGGCGGGAAGCGCAGGCTCAGGCCCTTTGGTTCCCAGCTGTCTTGGGCCTAGCAGCCCTGTTCCTAGACCCTGCTGGGTGTCTGAGACAGTTACATGCCTGCCTGTCCCTCCGCGGTGGGTCCCGTGTGGGTGGGGACCCTGCTATCCTGTCTTCGAGGCCCGGGTCCACAGCAGACACCAGCGAGTGCCTGTGGCACCTGAGGGTTGTGGGTGGCGGGATGGGGCTGCCGTGGCGTCTGGTGACCTGGCCTCCCTCCAGGCCCGGGAAGGCTGCGGCCCTTGGTTTCTTTGTGTGGGAGCCCCGGAGAGGTGAGACAGAGTAAACCATACACTGGAGACCCCGGTTTATTCACCCTGTGACGAGATCTAATCGCTGGAGAGAGAGCAGTGTCGAGGAGCCGCTTCACGTGGTCTGTACCTGGAAGACGACCTGCTAGCTATGGAAATTGGGTGTTCCTAAGAGGCCTTCTCAACGGAAGGTGGAGCTGTACGGTGGGAAGAGTCCAGAAGTGAAATCACACACTACTGGCGGATCCCCAGGGACCTGGGCGTTTCCCGAGTACTGCGAGTGGGAATGCACAGAGGGACAGCCCCTGTGGAGGGACTGGCAGTGTCTAGGGGAGGTACTCTACATTTCTCTGTCTGGGGCCGTCCACATCTAGGGATTTATCCCAGTGACAGGGCAGTAAAAACAGGAAAAGACCATTCATGGTGGCACTCTTTGAAACATAGGATATTTATTTACTTACTTATTTAGAGACAGGGTCTTACTTACTTAGTCCAGGCTAGCCTTGAATTCACTATGTGGCCCTGGCTAGCCTTGAACTTGCAGTCTTCCTGCTTCAGGAAGGCACTGGTTGACTAGCTGGCACTTCTGTTCGACAGAGCTGGTGCGGCTGTGGGAAGGGCGGGGGCCTGTGGGCTGCTGAGGGGCGGTGACCAGGGCTTGTGCTTGACAGAAAGAACATGGGCGGGACGCAGTGCCTGAAGTGCGCACTGTACAGAGGGAGCGTGAACACGGGGTTGCATGTACCTTCAAAACGGAAGGTAAAAGCTGGGTGTGGTGGTGCACACTTGTGATCTACACTTGTGATGCCAGCACTCAGGAGGAGGCTGAGACAGGAGGATCACTGAGAGTTCGTGGTTAGCCTGCACTACATAGTGAGTTCAAAGCCATCCTAGAGTGTACAGCAAGACCCTGTCTCAAAAAACCAAAATATTACACAAAACAAAACAACAACAAGATACGGAGGGCAAACCACAGTGCTGCTTTTCAAAGCTACCTGTGGGAAACGGGATAGAGATGTGAAAGCCAGACTTCTGAGCAGATCTCGTTTTGTAGACTTGGCTTTGGAACCATTTAGATGTTTGACATCATTATAAAAAAGTGAGAGGTTATGACCTTTGAAAAATGTCATCAAATTTTTATTTAGAAAGTAGTACCGTTTGCCTCTCTCAGTATCTGAGGACTCTTCTCCAGACGCTTGCCAACGCTGGCTTAGCATCTTTTAGAACTCTGCCAGCCTGACGAGTGGAAGCTTACTCTGCTCAAGCAGCTTCGTGTTCCTGCCTCAGCTGTCTTATGCTTCAGTGAAGTGAAAGTCCACAGTCTGCCTGTCAGAAAGGTTCTGCTGTTGCTCTGTAAAAACCCTTCTGTCTTGCGAGTATCGTCTTCATTTGTCAGTCACAGGCGGGTTGTGTTCAGGCCCTGACCGTATAGCTGCTTGCTGCTGCTTCGCATTCTGTGTGACACCTGCTCGTGTTGCTCCAGGATACGGAGTCACTAGCCAGACCTCCTCCGCCACTCAGTGCAGGGCACCAGGCGAGGGCGCTCTGGAGCAGTACAGCCGCTGCCGTGTTCGCGTCTCCCCTCCCCGCAGTCTCCTTTATGTCTAAGTAGTGAGTAGTAGCGAGTGTGCCTCAGGTCGATTGCTGATGGATATAGAAGCTAAATTTGATTCTTTCTAGTTGGAGATTTTTGTTCTTGACAGTGACCTGCGATACCCCTGTGTATCTTCTGCTCTGTGTGACTGTCTGAATGAAACGCTCGTTTTTCTGTGTGTGTGTTTACACCGTGCAGATTTGGAGGTAGGTTCTGAAGCGCTGTCTGTAGCAGCCGGCCTGGCTCAGGGTGCCCTGCGTGTGTTCCTCTCTAGGTCATCACTCCCTGTAGGAAGCTCATCCTGTGTGCTGACAACAGGAAAGAGATGGAGGACTGGATCGCAGCGCTCAAGACGGTGCAGAACAGGGAGCATTTCGAGGTTAGACGACCCTCCCGCGGGTGGCTTGGGCCTCCTCCGCGCGGGCCTTGGCAAACATGGCCATCCGGGATACTTACTCCTGTTCAGGTTGCTCGTCTGAGAGTCTGGGAGGGCGTCTTACCTCTCTGCCTTTGTCTCACTCGTTTAGCCCAGCCAGTACAGCATGGACCACTTCTCGGGGACGCACAACTGGTACGCCTGCTCCCACGCGCGGCCGACCTACTGCAACGTGTGCCGGGAGGCCCTGTCGGGGGTCACGTCCCACGGGCTGTCCTGCGAAGGTACGGTGCTGCCTTCGTTCTCTTGCAAAAGGCGGCCTGGGCTTCTGCCCGGCAAAGCTTTGGAAATCAAACAGCCACTGTAAATAAGCCATCCCAGACTCTGCAGTCAGTCAAGGTCTCCTGCATGCTTGTGTGTCTTCCCTATGGAGGAGGCGTGATAAACCAGCTTTTATTAAGGGGAGATCGACATGCAGCACACGGGTGCCGGTGCCGGGGCAGTCGGGCTGTGCTCCTGGGTCGTGGAGAACGGGGCTCGAAGATGCCTCACAGAGCTCGAGGTCAGGGGCCTCAAGCAGGGATGTGAAGCTGTGCATAGGTCCTGCCTGCTGCTGAGTTAATATAATTTGTGAGCTTGACTGGACTTTACATTTTAAGTGGTTGAAAAGAGCCAGGCATGGTGGTGCACACCTGTAACCCCAAGTACTCGGGAGGCTGAGGCACGAGGATCACGGAGAGTTCAAAGCCAGCATGAACTACATAGGGAGACCCTGCCTCAAAAAAAAAAAAAAAAAAAAGATTCAGAAGATTTTGTGACACACGGAAGTCACGTGACATCAGACTTCAGAGTCCACGTAGTGGCGGAGCTCGGGGGTTGTGCTGGCCACATATGGCCTGTGGGACCTTGGCTGCCCTTGGCCTCTGTCTGGCCGCCTTGTTGTGTCCCCCTGACAGGTCGAGGGCCTCAGTGGGCTGTGACTAGGGGAAAACTGTCGCCCCCAGCTTCCCTGACAGGCTGCCCATCACTTCTCGTGCCTCTCCTCTTACAGTGTGCAAATTTAAGGCCCACAAACGGTGCGCTGTGCGCGCAACCAATAATTGCAAGTGGACCACGCTGGCCTCGATCGGGAAGGACATCATCGAGGACGAGGATGGGGTACGTGGTGAGGGTCCTCGCCTGGCGCTGACCTGCCCTGCCCTCCCCTCTGTTCCCTCCAAGGATCGGGTGATGGGACGGGGTGCCGCCAGGCCGCCGCCGGGCCGCCTAGTCTCCCCGCTGTCTTGACCCTGTGAATCTCATTGTGCCCTTCCTGGCAGGCTGTGGCCGGCATTGTGGGCCCTGCCTCAACACTGCCCTTGGTCCTAGGCTGGAGCTGTCTCAGCCGAGGTGACACGGAGCACCTCTGCCCCCGGGGTCTTGGTGGCCTTAAGTCACGGTTCTGCTGCATCCCTAGTGTGTCCCTGCTTGCTCCACAGATCGCCATGCCCCATCAGTGGCTGGAAGGAAATCTGCCAGTGAGCGCCAAGTGCACAGTGTGTGACAAGACGTGCGGCAGTGTGCTGCGCCTGCAGGACTGGCGCTGCCTCTGGTGCAAGGCCATGGTGAGTGGCTGCGAGGCGGCCTGCGTGCTGCCGGGCGTGTGGAGAGGCGAGGGGAACTGGGAGTGGCTGAGGTGCAGCTCCCTGCTTGGAGCAGGCCGGGCAGGTGGGCAACCTTGCCGTGATGGTTACAGGTGTCTGCAGTGGGAGGGCGGGTCAGGGCCAGGCCTTCCCTCTGCACACATGAGCAGCGCTGGTCCATCGGGGCGAGGCCGGGACGCTGCACCTGCCTTTCCATGGCCAGGCCATTGTTCATGTGGATAGAGGCCTGTGGGCTTGGCGACAGGTACCTTCTGTTCTAGGTTCACACCTCGTGTAAAGAATCCTTGATGACCAAGTGCCCCCTTGGCCTGTGCAAGGTGTCGGTCATCCCTCCCACGGCACTCAACAGCATCGACTCTGACGGTGAGTCCCCGTGATATGGTGTCTCGGTGACTTTGGTGTGGTCAGCAAGAGGCTGGGCACAGCCATGGGGTGGGCAGGAGGCCGCTTAAGAATCGAGGCTGACATTTTCCCTGAAGGTGATGGGTCCGTTTGGCTGGCAGATGGGAACTGGTGTATGGCCTCTGGCTCTGCTGAGAGCCATGGGGGCTGCGTCCCCGTGTGGCTGGCTCTGGCGGGCTGGCCCAGGGCTGCTTGCATGTGTCTGGCTGGTGCATGGTGCCCACACGTGTTGGCAGACTGGTGAAAGGGTCTTTGGGTTACGTGGCTCAGAGGAGGTGACTGTCAGATGGCCGTGGAGGGTGCGGTGGTGTGAAGTTTGGAATCCTTGTGACTGTGAGGTCAGATCGGGTGGGATTCACCCGTCACACCCGGGGAGTGGCGGTGTGGAATCGCGCTTGCTTGTCCCTCGCCCTCACTGACTTACTGGCATGTGCATGTGGGTTCTCTGTTCCTGCACTGTCTGCTGCTGCTGGTCAGGCACGGCAAACACCCACCTTCACGACTCACACGGGTTCTTCTGTCCTGTTCCATGCTCACATCTAGGGTTCTGGAAGGCCACCTGTCCCCCGTCTTGCACGAGTCCCCTGCTGGTCTTCGTCAATTCTAAAAGTGGGGACAACCAGGGCGTGAAGTTCCTCAGAAGATTCAAGCAGTTGTTGAACCCCGCCCAGGTCTTCGACCTCATGAACGGAGGGCCGCACCTCGGGTAGGAGGCCTGTGAAGTGTGTCTTTCTGGGAGCTTTGCTGTTTTAAGGCTTGCTTATTTTTTAAAAGATTGAAGGTACAGAAAATTTTAAATAGGAAGTAGTCTGTCTCAAACCACTCCTCTCCCAATTCCACTCGGAGAGGGGGGAATCGGCTCTTAGTAATTGATGGACGTTTGCACACATGCACATGTACACACGTGTGCACACTGTACACGTGCACCCTCTAAGCTGGCTGGGGGCCTACTTCGGCTGCTGTTATGCAGCCTGCCGTGCACATGTGTCTGCCGCAGTGCGAGTGTTGTTTCTGTGTCAGCGTCCACAGACCTGCCAACTCTCTGCTGGCTACTCTGTACCCAGGAGAAAGCTTTTCTCTGGCGAGGCCGAAGCTGCTTCCCCTGGGCGCATGCTGGGCACATGCTTCGCGTTTGCGACCTGGGGGCCCGCCTGTGTTCTTTCAGCTCTACTGTGCTCAGCTTTGTGGCAGCCATGTGGTTCTGCAAGTTTTGCCATTTGAGCTAATTCTGCCCTCGCCTGGGAGCGCTGGTTCAAGGCAGGACTCTGAGTGGGTGTGCTGGCATCCCAGGGAGGCTGCCTGCCATCTGGCGTGTGTGCTCCAGGGAGGAGCAGGAGGGGTTGTTCTTGGAGCCAGGTGCTGCTGTGATGTGAGCTGGTGACCTGCTGCGTGTCCCTGGTGGACACACTGCTCAGGGCGCACCCTAACCGTCATTCTGTGAATGCCGGTCCTTCACATGTCCCCATGTGCAGCTAGGCCTGCTGGACAGAAGCCCTACCTGGCAGCACTCGGCCCTGTTTACTCAAAAGCAGCGCTCTCTGGCCCTGCAGGTACCCTCTTAGCTGGTGTCTTGGGGTTCCCCTCACCAGAGCCTGTTGAAGAAGCGTTTCAGTTGAAGGAAAGTGGAGATGTCTCCCGCCCCTGTGGCGCTGGGCCGAGCAGCCCAGGTGGTGGTTAATGGGTTGCAGGGGATGCTGCCTGAGTGTCTTGTAAGGATTTGGGCAGGGCAGCTGCACAGTAGAATTTGAGAATAAAAAAATATTAACTTTGGCATGCACACACAACTCCACGATTTGTAGTGATGACAGCGGGGTATAGTGGTGCATGCATGTAATCCCAGCCCTCTGGGAGGCTGAGGCAGGAAGATTGCAAGTTTGAGCCCAGCATGGGCAACTAAGTGACTCAGCAAGACCCTGTCTCAAAATAAAAAATAAAGGGCTGGGCATGTAGCTCAGTGCAGAGGCCCTGGGTTCAATCCCAGCACTGCAACAGGAAAACAAAGTGTGCAGAGACAACAGGAGGCCCCTCAGAGCTGCAGAGTCGGTCCACGTCCTCCCTGCTCCTGGGAACTGTGAGTCACCTGAGCTCACCCAGTTGGCTGCAGGACCTGGACCTGCTGCTTCCTCTTCCCACGTCGCAGTCTCCTCCCCGGAGAGCAGGGCCCTCACAGAAGTCGGCGTGCTCAGATACACACGGACGCCTCTCTCGTCACCTGAGTCAGGCGCATCCTTGCTGCGCAGCCCTTGGCCTGTTCGGGCCCCAGGCCAGCAACTTGTTGCCCGTCCCTGCTGGGGGCCAGCTATGCTAAGGCAGGACCTGCGAGGCCCCAGGCGGGTGGGCACATGTGGACAGTCACGGATTCTTTGGCAGCCCAGGAGGGGGCCTGTGAGTCAGGCTGGGCTCGGTGTCTCCACTATGCTTGTGTCCTGCGCGCCATGCTCCCTGCCCATCTCCTCCCACGCGTGGATGGGGCTGTGGGCCAGGGCTGGCAGACACAGGCCGCTGTGGCCAGGGCGCACGCACTGACACGTTTGACCCCTTCCTGGGGGTGAGGTTGGTACCCCAGGGCCGGATGCTTGAAAAGACTCAGGAGGAGCAGAGGCCGCTGCAGCTGGCTGGGCATAGCGAGAGCGGAGGGGAGAGTGTGAGGAGGACCGGCCAGCAAGCTGGGGCCGGTGGCGATGCTGGTCCTTGAGGAGGGTTCGTCCTGCTAGAGGCACCGTAGTGAACAGGTGCGGGTGTGGGGCTGCGGGAGCACCGGGAGCGTCGATTCAGGGTCATCGGCACTGGTGCCATCCCCAAAGCCAAAACATGGGTGAGGAGTGAGTGGAAGGCAGCTGGGGTGCCCCAGAGTGGAACCCTGCGTAGGAGGGCAGAGCGATCAGCAGGAGGGACTTACAAGGGGAGGTGTCCTGGGTCACCTTGCCCGTGATGTGATTGCTGTCGAGGAGACGGGCAAGTGACATACAGGGTGCTAGCAGAGACTGGACCTCGGGGCCTGGGGTCAGGTGCCAAGACTCACGGTGCAAGGCAGCCCAGGGGCACAACGGGCGCAGTCACAGGCGGCAGGGGGATGGCCGGAGCAGGGCTGTGCACCATGGGTGCTGTGTGAGTCTGGCACCGCTCAGGGTGGGGAATCTGCAGCCTCTCCTGCTGGGGTGGGCCGCAGCTGACAGAGGGGCAGGGTCTGTTCAGCAGTGGTGGTTATCTAGGACTGTGTGTCATCTCACCATGGTTCTCTTTTCTCTGCAGCTTGCGGTTATTCCAGAAGTTTGACACCTTCCGGATTCTGGTTTGTGGCGGGGATGGTAGTGTTGGCTGGGTCCTCTCTGAAATCGACAGTCTCAATCTTCACAAGCAGGTGCCTGGCGGTGGGGAGCCCTGCTTGGGGCAGAGGGGCCAGGGTAGAAAGTGGTGTGGTCTCCGCCCTACATGGTTCAGCAAAGGAGTTGGAGGTTGTGCAGGTCGTGGCCGGAGGGAAAGAGGGAGAGTGGACAGGAGCCCCATGGCATCTTCCAAGCCCAGGGTCCTATGTGGCTGATGAACAGGAAGTTCAGTTCGGTAAAGGGGGCTGCAAAAATTGCTCACCTCAGGCACCAGGGGCTGCAGGTCTGAGGGCTGTTGTCGCCTGTGACTGGCTCTTCCCCGCGTGGTGGTGTGGTTCACTCACTGGGCACATCTGCCCTGGGAGGAGAGGAGGCAGGGTACTTCAACTCCTCAGGTTTCAGCGTGGCTCGTGAGATCTAGATTTTTGTATTATGAGAAAAGTAGATTTTCCAGATTGTGTATTCATTGGGTTTTTACTGCTAATCACCCCTCTCCTCTCCAGGTGAATAGTCACTGCGACACCCCTGTAACCACCTCAGACTTGTGTCAGAACGTGGATGAGTTTAGCAGAGTTTACAGAACGTGGTGCGAGTTTAGCGGACTCAAGTTACCCTGCTCACCCTACCCACCTTCCTGTGCTCTTCCGTGCAGCAGTGCCCGTGGACACCGTGCACTGTGCCTCCGCAGGCCGCTCGGTGTGGCGGTTTCCTGGTGGCTGGCTCGGCCAGGCCGCTCAGCTCCCGAGAGTGGAGCTTGGGTGGCTCCAGGATATCTCCAAGTCCTTTGTTTTTCTGGGGCCCCCGTGGTTCCGCCTTGTGATGTGTCCAAGTCCCTCTGTCGGTGTGAGCCAGCCCACCTTCTCTCTGACCACGGGGCTCATCTTTTTAGTTTCGCCCAGCTAAACACATAAACAGTCTTATTTTGATTTCTTTAATTATTGTTAAATCAGTAAGGTTTTAGGTGGAAGCTGACAGTTTTTTTGGGGGGTGCTGCTGGGGATTGAGCTTGGGGCCTTATGCTTGCTAGACGGGCTCTGTAACCACTGAGTTAAATTCCCAGCCCAATAAGATTTCACTTTTTTTTCCAGTAAGGTTTTAAATGAGTTGTCTGTTCATGTTTTTCTCTTGAAATACTGTTTATTTGAAAAAACTGATGTCTGGTCATTGTCATAGTAACTTCTTGTCTGCCATTTCAGACTTTGCCCCAGTTTCTTTGTCAGAAGCACTTTTCTCTGTCCTGTCCTTCTTGGTTTTTGTCATTTGTCCTGTTGAGACACCTGGCTGTGATCCAGGATTACCAGAGACTGATCTGCACTGTCTCGTGCTGTTCATTACCGTCCCGCCTCCATGCTGGGGAGCAAGCCCCGGGCCTCGCACATGCCGAGCAGGTTGGCCAGGCCGAGCTGCACCTCATCTCAGCATGTTTTAAATGTCACGATCTTTAAAAAGGCGAGGGCGGGGATTTAGCTCAAGTGGTAGAGCATTTGCCTAGCACACGCAAGGCCCTGAGTTCGATCCCCAGCACCCACCCCCCAAAGGCTACATTTCTGTGGGCCTGGAGCACACTGTTCAGTGCGTTTGTGTCCTGTGCCCACCTCGCTCGGTGCTGCTCGTGCTTTGGTGTGAAGCCAGGAGCCCTGATGGCCTGGGCCGAGCCCACCGTGGCCAGACCAGGCCACAGCTCGGGAGATGGAAACAGCGCCTACTAGTGGCGGCACCAGAGCAGTCCGTGTGGTTTGTTGGCTGGTTGGATTGTCTAGTTTGTCTTTGCTAGTTGAGAACACAGTAAAATCTTGGGATTTAGTTCATCATTTAGCTGAGTGACCTTCGTGTTTGTCTCCTCTGGTTTCTCTGTGGCTTTTGGTGCTCTGGCCACACACTCCCCTCCCTTGGCTTCCCTGGACCCCATACCTGGTGGTTTCTTCTCCTGGCTGTCCTCATGCCCTGTGGGCAGAGCCTCCTGGGCGACCTCCTTCCCACTCTTCCTCCGAGGGAGGCTAACACGCAGGGGTTTGCCCCAGGGATGTCCTGGGCCTCCTGGCTCAGTGCTACAGATTTCTAGCTTTGAGTTGTTCCATCTCCCAGGTGTTTTTGTGCAGTCTGAAGACATAGTCCATGCAGGTATCTGAGCGGAAACCTCAACAGTTGCTCTTGATTCCCTGGCCCCTCCTTCCCCGTGTGTGACTGTGGGTGCAGTTCTGCTACCTCCTTCCCATCTAGGCCATCTTTATGCTCCAAGGCCTTGCTGAACTCCTGCCTGTTCTCAGCCCCGTCTGCCCACCGCTCACCTGGGTGCCCTTCCTCAGCCCTGTGATGAGCAGGACCAGCAAACAACAGAGTTTAGTGGAGCCCTGCTTCGGCCCTGCTTGTCCTCTCCCCCTTCCCTCAGCGCCCTCCTGTGCCCTGAGCTCTGACTGGCCACTTCTCAGTGTGGCACCTGGAACACTCTGTGCCTTTGCCATGTCACCTGCCTCTGCTGAGCCCCAGCCCCTCCTGTCTGTGTGTCTCCCGATACGCCCTTGTCCTTCTGCTGTCCCCACAGGCTGGCCGGGGGCTGTGCAGGGCTGTAGGCAAGGCAGGGCGTGCTCCCAGCCTCGGGACCTGTGACTCTCAAAGGCTGTCCTCTGCCTGGTTACTGTGTCGTCAGCGTTGACTGCTGGCGAGCACTGACCTGGCATGCGGGGGCTCCAGGACGGGAATGCCAGGCGTAGGGTGAGGCTCTGGGCAGCGGCAGGTGGAGGATGCATACTGGGTCTGGGAGTGTCCACTCGGTGGGTGGCCCTATCTGTTTATTTTGACAAGACTTAAAAGCCATAGGAGGTGATTTAAGAGGCATGGAGTGAGACTGCTGATGATTCCGGGTGGATTTGGCCTTGGTCAGTTAGATGCTGGAGTGGGTGGGAGGGGTGGGAGGTACAGAGCACCCTTCAGGTGTGGGTTCAAGTTAGGAGGGAAGAGAGGGCTCTGAACTCCCGGGCTCGGGAGCCCCAGAGGGTAGATGGTCAAGCTGGGGAATAGCTGAGAGGTGGGCATCCGAAGAGGGGAGGGTCAGTGACCCTGGTGTCTGCTGCTATGTCACAAAGCCACGTGTCCCCTCTAGCGGGCTCTGCCAAGACCCAGAGGGTGGCCGCTGCTGCAGGCCACCTGGCGGGCAGCAGGATGGGGGTGCTTCTTGTTCTCCTGTGTTTGAACGCGTGTCTTCCCCACTGTTTTGTTAGTGTCAGCTGGGAGTGCTGCCTCTGGGGACGGGGAACGACCTGGCCCGTGTGCTTGGCTGGGGCTCGGCCTGTGACGATGACACCCAGCTCCCCCAGATCTTAGCGAAGCTGGAGAGGGCCAGCACGAAGATGCTGGACAGGTGAGTGGGGCTGCCGGGCCGTGCAGAGCTCCTAACCTGGGGGCTGTTGGGCCCAGGCTCCCCCTGGTGTTATTTGTAAAAGTTTGACCTAAGCATAATATTTCTTTTTCGATAGTTTTTGGGTTTTGGTCAGATTAAAAAATGCCGTGGAATGGTCTTATCTCCAGGGCCACAGAGAAGGGAGTGTCTAGCTTTCAGCTGTTTTGGCCAAGGCCATTGGCAGAGTGCTCCTGGTCATGCATTTGAGTGGTTCCGTGGTCCTGTGTTCTGTTCTTAGAGGGAGAAGCTTTGGGTAGTTATTGTCCAGGGCTGCCTCGAGTGGATGCTTGTAGTTCTAAGCTAGATGGTAGCATCCCACTGACCACATGCTGCGGCCCTCCGGCGCTGGCGAGGACGCTCCCAGACCTCGGAGTTCTAGCCTGCTGTGATGGTGAAGCACCCGCCCACTTGATGCCGCCTCAGTCGGGAGGACGGAGGGGCTGTGAGTTCTGCGGCTCTCCCAGCAGCAGCACCTTTCCTCAAGGACGGCTGTCTACAGGGAACCCTGCCGCTTTCTGCAGAGCTGCAGAGCCCTCTTGGTGGTGGAGAGAAGACCTTGGGCCTCGGGCAGGTCAACAGCCCGGCTCCAGATGCGGTGCAGAGCAGGGTGGGCGAGGGAAAGAAGAAGAAAAGTGAAGTCAGAGGCGGGTGTGAGATCAGATCGTCAGACCACAGATGTGATGGGGTGAGGGTCTCCGCTGGGGGCGCAAGCCCAAGCCGAGCCGACCTTGTTCCTGTGCAGGTGGAGCGTCATGGCGTATGAGACCAAGCTCCCTCGGCAGGCCTCCTCCTCCACCGTCACCGAAGACTTCAGCGAGGACTCGGAGGTACTGCCGCCCGTGGCGCAGGGGACAGAGCCCAGGGCCTCAGGCGTGCTCGGCCTGCCCTCTGAGCCGCACTTGCGTGGCCTCGCGCTGTGCTCACCGTTCACACTGCCTTTCCGCCATCTGGGGGAGGAGTGTGCCGTCGCCCTGCAGGGACACAGCTGGGCAGGTGCTCACTGCCGGCTTCGTGACTGGCTGGGGGCGTCCTAGGTTACCACCTGGGCGTGGGGAAGGTGCATCTCAGTGACCTTCCCTGTGACTTCCTGCTCCCCGGGCACCCGGGCAGCTCTCCAGCCTCCCCTGCAGTCTGCGCCTGTTCCTCCCCGAAGCCCCACCCTATCCCCCCGCTGGCAGCTCCCTTTTCCTGAGCCTGCCACGGTTCTGCCTCCAGTTCTGTCTGGTCCCTCCTAGTTCCCGAAGGCGCAGACCCGTCTTCCTTCTGGTGGTGTCTTGCACTGGGGCGGTGCTGGGCACGCGGCTGTGCTCGTCCACGCTGAACTGGCTGAGTGTGAGCAGGGCTCTGCCTGACGGCTGGCAAACAGGGCTGTGTGGGTTCATGCGCCTGGGCTGTCTTGGCGTGGCCTCAGCTGCCTCACGGCGGAGTCCTGGTGTCAGTGGTCTGAGGCCAGCAGGGAGGAGCGTGGTTTCATCCTGACCTCTGCCCCCAGCCCAGCCCTGAGGATGGGCGGGTCACAGTGCAGGGGCCCTGGCAGGCCGCCTCCCGGCCTCAGACTGACACAGGGGAGAATGTCTCTTGCGACAGGTTCTTTTCTGTCTGGTCACAGCCTGGTGGAGTTTCTGAAGTATTCCCCGTAGCACTGGCTGGCTCACGTTAGCCTCCCGAGTGAGCGGAGGCTTTGGCCGAGTGGGCAGGGGCTGCCGGGGAACAGCTTTTCACCTGCCCTGCAGGGGTGGGTGGAAAATTCCCTGGACCCGGGGTCACACGGAGCTCGCCCGAGGTCACAGATCACTGCCTCCTTGTTCTGGGGCGACTGCAGGTGCAGCAGATTCTCTTCTATGAAGACTCAGTTGCAGCCCACCTTTCTAAAATCCTGACCTCGGACCAGCACTCCGTGGTGATCTCATCGGCCAAGTGAGTGTGTGGCCTCGGGGAGGCAGGGCCTCCCTCACCGAGGGGTGCCCAGAGTGCCAGCCCAGCCCATTCCGTCCCCTGCAGAGTGCTCTGTGAGACGGTGAAGGATTTTGTGGCCCGCGTGGGCAAGGCCTACGAGAAGACAACCGAGAGCTCAGAGGAGTCGGAGGTCATGGCCAAGAAGGTCTGTGCCTGGGCACGGCGGGAGGGACCCAGGTGCAGAGGGGCGCGTTTTCCATGCCAGTGTCCCCCATCTAGTGCTCTGTCCTGAAAGAGAAGCTGGACTCGCTCCTCAAGACCTTGGACGACGAGTCCCAGGCCTCGTCTTCTCTGCCTAACCCACCTCCTACCATCGCTGAGGAGGCCGAAGATGGGGACGGGGCGGGCAGCGTCTGCGGCTCTACAGGGGACCGCCTGCTGAGCTCGGCATGCCCTGCCCGGCCGCAGCTCTTCCGGCCCCGGGAGCAACTCATGCTGCGAGCCAACAGCCTGAAGAAGGCAATCCGCCAGATCATAGAGCACACGGAGAAAGGTAAAGGGACCCTGAAGCACCACCCTGGCACTTGGCCACCTTCTCTCACCCTCGCAGACCCTCAGCCTCGGCAGCAGGCGCAGTGCCTTCCCCCGCACCCTTCCCCTCGCTTCGGTCTAAGCTGTGTGAGCCCTCGGGCCATGGCCTCAACCTGGCACCAGCGTGCCCGTGCCGGCTGCCCACCTTCGATGGTCTCCTGCCCTGCGGTCCTCCCCAGTGTGTCAGCACTGAGGGCCAGGGGAGGGGGCTGCAGTGGAGCTCTGGCCTGAACCTTCAGAGGGGGCACTCGGGTGGCACACGCCACTGTCGCAGGCTCAGCTGCAGTGCCCTCTCTCTGCCAGCGGTCGACGAGCAGAACGCCCAGACCCAGGAGCAGGAGGGCTTCGTGCTGGGCCTCTCTGCAGCAGAGGAGAAGAAGGACCCAAGGAAGGATGACAGGGTGTGCCCACCGCCAGCCCATAGTGAGGGCTGTGGGGTCCCCAAGGGGAGGAGCCACCGCAAAGGTACAGCTGGAGGGGGGTGGATGTGTGGTGAGCTACTTTGTTGCCAGGAGCTTTGGGGCTCTTTCTTGTAGTTGCTTTGGCCACTTGGCCATGTCAGAACTCGGGTGTGTTCATCAGCTGAGGTGTGTGCAGTTTTTCTGGGGGACGCTGGTAGGACCTGCAGGGGTTGGAGGAACATGTGGTACCTGCTCTATCTAGCCTTCCCCCCAGAGCTGCTCGCATAGGGACCGGGCCCTCCAGGGGCAGAGCCCAGCCTGGCCAGGCCACTGAGGGATGTGCTCAGAGCCGGGGGGCCGGCGCTCTGGGCTCTGCCTGTGTGCGGACCTCATCTTCTGTGCCTGGACCCTTCTGTACCCTGCAGCTGGGGGGTGGTCAGCTCGTCCTGGAGCTGCTGCCCGCAATCTGTGCCTCCTTCCAGATGAATCCAGTCCTTAGCGTGCTGCTCAAGCACCTCTCCTCCCTCCCCCTCTGCCTGGGTACTTTTTCTTCCGCACACACTGTGCTGGGTGATAGCGGTTTGTAGCCCTGCTGTCTGCCTGCAGCCCCCATCCGTCCATTTTGATCCTGCCCTCAGAATTTCAGCTGTGTAGGTTTGGATGGTCTCTGAAGGGTTTATCTTGTTTTACAGTGTCCCGATCTCCCTGTGAAAAGCTGATGGGCAAAGGGGGTCTGTCTGTGGGCAGCTCGGCTTCTCTCCCTCCCCACCCAGGAAGCCGGGATGCACTGCCAGCACTGAACACCAAGATCCTCTACCCGAGTAAGTGCCGTGGCCCCCACCATTTGCATGGGCCAGCCCAAGTGGGGATGGGGCCTCACGCACTCATCAGCAACAGCCAGGCCTGTTGCTTCGCTGGGTCCTGGGTTGGCATGGATATGACAGCATTACTGCCGCAGAGAGATCACAGGTCCACACACAGACAGACATAACTTCAGCATCTGCGTGACTGTGAAAATGCCAACAGAGAGAAGTCCATAAGTGCCCAGGTAGCCCAGGAGGACAGTTTCCAGGTGTCTTATAGGCCTTGGGTTCTGCTGCCCAGCATACTTCTTTGTTCCATATGATGGTGGCAACTTCTGACCTACTAACCGTCAAAGCTTGATCAAGCTTCTCGATTGTTTTGGAACCGTCTAATGAAGATGTTCTGCAGGACATGTGCCTGCAGCTCCTGCACGGTGCCCGCTTTGTCTCCTGCAGGTGTCCGGGCTGGCATGTCTGGTTCCTTGCCCGGCGGCTCAGTCATCAGCCGTCTGCTGATTAATGCCGATCCCTTTAATGCTGAGCCAGAAAACCTGTGAGTACCGGGGTGCACTGAGGGGCCTTCTATAAGAGAAACGGACTTAAGAATTCACTGGAGTAGTCAGTGAGCAGTCGGCCATAGGCGAAATCTAGAAACTGAAGCTCAGTTTGAGGAGTGGAGAGCCGCCCCCACAAGCCAGCCGCAGGAAGGCAGAGGGTGGGCAGGGCCTGTCACCGTGGGGACGCGGCTTCTTCCTGTAAGGTTTCTAAGGCGCTGAGGGAGGACATTAGCGCAGCCACTTCACAAGCCTCGTCTGGTAGAGACCGTCCCTGATGCAAGAAACCGAAGTCTGCATTTGTCTTTCTGCTGGCTGAGGGCAGGTTCTGGCCAGCAGGGTACTGGTGTGACATCTGGCATGGCAGGGCCTTGGGCGGCTCATGGGAGCTCCTCATTTGGGAAAGTGCCACTGTACCCTGCATTTCCAGAAGGCAGCAGCCTGTTCCTAGGCCTGGCCTCTGCCTTCCTTGGGCCCGAGCTGACTGATGTAGGACCGGAGCTGCAGTCCATCTGGGCGCAGTGCCCCGGGGGTCCCCAGCCCAGATGCTTCCTTTGTTTCCCTTGTCTGGGGTCACTGAAGTCCCCACCATGGCCAGGCTGGGCTGTGCCTCCTGCACTGTGCCGGGCACCGTGGCCTTGCCTGGCCGGGATCCTGCCCCTCCCGCACCGCAGCTGCTGCCCTCCGCGGGCCCTGCGCCCGGTCTCCCCCTCCTTCCCTGGTCCCTCGCCCTTTTCTGGGTTAGTTTTCTCTTTTCCCAGGACCTATAAATACTATCAGTCATGTGGTCTTCAGCTTAGAAAACAGTTTTGTTCCAGAGCTTTGCTCTCAGCCAGCCGTTGGCGCTTGAATTCAGTGTTTCATCAGGACACTTCCACGGGTGTGTGCTTTTCAGATGGGCTGCAGGCTCATGAAACAGTGTGTGTCTGAATTCTGTTCCAAGCTTGTTCCCCAGCCCTGCTCCCTGTCAGGTTTCTATGGTAACGTCCAGAAGACGCTCTGCTTACCACATTCTGGGGCGGAGGAACGGGGCCTCCTCCCTCACCTGTCCCAGAAGGGAGCCCGCAGAGACCCTGTGGCTGTGGGGGAGCCGCATCCATACTGATGGGGCCAGGGCAGGAAAGGCAAGGGCCGGGTGGAGGCCAGAGGCAGGAGTCTCCCCAGATGTGCTCTTGGGGAGGGGTCCGCTGCAGTCCTGGGGGTGTGGGGAGTGTTTTGAGACATGTGGGTCACAGGAGACCAGAGTCATTGTGGGACTGGACCTGGCAGTCCCACCCACAGCCCCGACCTAGCGATCTGAACCTGTGTCCACGAGCGACAGCCAGACAGTGAGATGGCTCCAATGCCCTTCAGCTGATGAATTTTTAAAAATGTGGTACAGTCATATAATGGAACATTATTTTTCAGTAAAAATGTTTGGACAGGTGCTACAACATAGATGAACTCTGAAAACGTAAGGGAAAAGAGCCACTTATAAAAGGCCACATATTGTATCTCAGTAAGGCTGTTACCAAAACCACAACAGCGAAACGTGGTTCTGGACCCTGGGTTCCAGTGCCAGCACTGCAGAAAACAAAAACAGACCCTAAAATCACCAGGAAAAAGTGTCAGTTTTGCACTAAGGAAGAAATGAAAATTAGGAGTCTATGAAACAAACCTGTTGTGCCGGGCTGTGGTAACTGGTTTAAAATTCACCTTTGCAGAGAGTACTACACAGAGAAGTGTGTCATGAACAACTACTTCGGCATTGGCTTGGATGCAAAGATATCGCTGGACTTCAACAACAAGCGAGATGAGCACCCAGAGAAATGCAGGTGGGTGCAGCCTCGCGAGCCCTTGTGACTTTGTGGCTCCTTCCTGCCAGGTGGCAGGCGGTTTCTGAGTTGGGAGGGTAGAGAATGTGCAGAACCCTAAGGTGGAAGACAGATGGAGGCGGGGTGGCCTGTTGTAGAAGCAGAGGTGCAGGCGGAAGTGGGAAGCCGTGTAGGAAGCCATCTTGGCAGTGGCTCACCCTGAGGGTTGGCCAGGTCAGGCAAATTGGATGTTAGAAAACCCGTGACTATGGTCTCCTGGAACGTGTTGTGTGGTTGTGTGTCCTAACAAATGTCGTAAGCCTGTGGTGCTAGGGGCCGGGGATTTAGCTCATGGTAGAGCACTTGCCTAGCAAGTGCAAGGCCCCAAGTTCGATGCACGCCCGTAATCCCGCCCTTGGGAGGCTGAGGCAGGAGAATCACTGAGTTCCAGGCCAGCCTGGACTACATAGGTACCGAGACCCTATTTAAAAAAGCGTTAAGTCACTGTCCCAGCACCATTTGTGGGGAAGGCTGCATTTAGCAGCAAGCTGTCCCCCACCTCGAACTTGATGTCAGCACATGTGGAGGGTACACAAAGGTGCTGGGATTTGAAGATGACTCTTTCCTTAGTGTTTTTCTGCATTTTCCAGGTTTTCTATAGAAGCTAATTTTGTAGCCAGAAGAGGGTCATGATGTATACTTTTTGTGAGGCTAATTCACCTTTCAGGGTGTGATTATTTTCTTGGCAAAGTGTTACTTTTTAGCAGACTTTCCTTGTGTCTGGGGGTGTCTGAGATCAGGGTTGGGTCCTGTCATGGCCTGCTGAGGCTGCCTGGTTGGTGACAGGGCTGTCACAGACTTCATAGCAGGGACTCCAGGCAGCGAAGAAGGAAGCCTGGACCTGCCTAGAGGCTTTGTGTGTGTTTCTAGGAGTCGGACCAAGAACATGATGTGGTACGGAGTCCTGGGCACCAAAGAGCTGCTGCACAGAACCTACAAGAACCTGGAGCAGAAGGTCCTGCTGGAGGTGAGCAGAGGGTTCCGGCCCCGCAGGCGCCGCCCCAGCTCAGCATGTGCGGTGCAGGCAGAGAAGAGGGTGCTCACGCTGGTGTTCTCTCTCTCCGCCTGCATATCTGCTGCTCAGTGTGACGGGCGTCCGATCCCCCTCCCTAGTCTTCAGGGAATCGCTGTCCTCAACATTCCCAGCTATGCCGGAGGGACCAACTTCTGGGGGGGCACCAAGGAAGACGACGTATGTACTGGGTGTGGGTGGGGAGCGCTGCCAGAGGGCGGGGTGCTGTCTATGGTGGGCACACAGGCTCAGCTAGAGCAGTGGTGGTGAACCTCCAGCACGCGTGCCATAGTAGGCTGTTCGTATCATTGAGAGATCTACAAGGTTTACCGGCAGTGGTCTAGAGGAACATGAAGTTGGGGCGGGGACTGGGGCCCACGCAGGATGCGGAGGAAGGTCCCTGACTGCAGCGTGCAGTGAGTGTGTGGAGGTGAGCAGGAGGGCCGCAGGGCCTGGCCCGCCTGGGATTGCAGACGCCAGGGGAAGAGGTGTGGAATCCGCTGAGAACTGTGGGGCAGTCTCGACCACAGAATGGCTTCTCTGCACCAGCACTTCTGTAGCCATGGCGTGTGATGGCCGGCCTGTGTTTCTAGCTGCACACACTAGTGCGCTCATTCCTGACGGCCCCTGGAGGAGCCTACACACTGTCCCCTCTGACAGATGAGGAAACTGAAGAAGATAAGATCAAGACATTACGAGGCCTCACAGCCAAGAGGTGGCAGGTGTGGGATTTGGTCTGGGGCCGCAGCAGGAAAGCGTCTGCGATGCACTTGGCAGCTGCCGCGCCCGCATGCAGTGACTCTGCCTGCTGGGAGGGGCCCCGCACGGGACACTCGTAGGGCGCCAGGTATGCGAGGATAGGCCGTGGTCAGCTCTCGTGCTGCCTCTTTCAGACTTTTGCAGCTCCGTCATTTGATGATAAGATTCTGGAGGTGGTCGCTGTGTTTGGCAGCATGCAGATGGCTGTGTCCCGTGTGATTAAGCTGCAGCATCACCGGATTGCCCAGGTACTGACCCTGGTCCTCGAGTGGCCCGGCCTCGAAGTCCCCAGATTTGCTTGCAGGGCACGAGGCCCTGCTGCAGTCAACAGTTAAACTCCCAAAAAGAACATGGTCAAAACTTGTATCGCAGAACACTCTGTGCCTTGATGGGGGTAGAGCTGGAGTCTTTGGCGGGTGGGTACGGGTCTGTGCTGGAGGCCTCACATACTGCTCAGTGGCCTGGTTGGGGAAGGGAGGGGAGCCGTGAAGAGCTGGGAAGGCCTGTCCGCCCGCCCGTCTGCCTGCGAGGGGTGTTCTTATGCACAGTGCTGGGGCTGGCTGGTCTCTCTGCTTGCCTAGCTCCAGTAGTGGGCTGCGTGAAGCTCACATTTTTATGTTGCTGGCAACATTTTTGTTGAAAAAGAGAGATGGGAACTCATTGACTTGGACTGTTCTCTAGAGATGTTGGCATCTGTTAGGGCCCGTGGGTGCACGTTTGCATGCCAGGGTTCCTGCACTGACCAGGGCAGGGCACTGGGGGGCAGCAACGCCGGGGTCCTGGCAGCCGTGCCTGGCTGGCACAGCATTCTTCCAGAGGTGGTAAAGGAAGCCCCACAGTGCTGTAACACCCTGGAGGCCGCGGCTCACCACGCAGCTAAGGGCTGTACTGTTTGTGCAGTGTCGCACGGTGAAGATTTCCATCCTGGGCGACGAGGGTGTACCTGTACAGGTGGATGGAGAGGCCTGGATCCAGCCGCCAGGGTATATTCGGATTGTCCACAAGAACCGGGCACAGATGTTGACCAGAGACAGGGTAAGAACAGCTGCCCTAGCAGGTATGGTGGTGCATATCTGTAACTCAGCACCCGGGAGGCCGAGGCAGGACTGCCATGAGTTCAAGAGCATCCTGAACTATATAGTGAGACAGGTCTCAAAAAACCGAACAATGAAGATAGTGAGACAGGTCTCAAAAAACTGAACAATGAAGAACAGCTGCGTAGGGGCCCGGGCTGGGGCAGAGTTGCAGGGCTCACCTGCGTGCTCATGAAGGTGCGGCCAGAGCGCTTCAGGCTTTGTTCTAGGGCTTTTCTGAAGATACAAGGACTAAGCTTAGAGGGGGCTCCCACCGTGAAGGAGCCATGTGTCCCTCGCTGCACTGCGGTCCTGTTGGTAGTCGGTAGTGTGTGTAATTCTGGGCTCTCACACCAGGCCTTTGAGAACACGCTGAAGTCCTGGGAGGACAAGCAGAAGTGCGAGCTGCCCCGCCCGCCCTCCTTCTCCATGCATCCCGAGATCCTGTCCGAGGAGGAGGCCACCCGGTTGGACCAGTTCGGCCAGGCAGCGGGGGTCCTCATTCACAGGTGGGCTTGCCTCGCCCACGAGGGCGGAGCCTGTGTGCCCCTCGCTTTCCTTTCCGAGTCGAGCGGCTGGGAGCTCGTCTACTGTAGGAGCCAGCACCCCGCAGACCTTAGAACCCGGCCGCGTCTCGCTGTGTCCCAGAGAGCGGTTCACACTCTTCTCTCCAGCCAGTAAAGCAGGGCACCGCGTGGGCTGTGGGCGGCACCGCTGCTGACTTGCCGAGTTCTCCCCCCCCCGGGAAAGGCTCGCCTTTTGACGTCACTTCGCCTTGCCTTCCGCTGTTCACTGCTGGGGAAGCGATCTGCAGGCCACCCTACGCCAATGGCTGTGGCCAGGGCTCCCCCCGCCCCACCCCGCCCCGGGCCTCGCCGCCTGTGTTCCTGTGAGAGGTGCGCTTCCCTTGTCCTGATGCTCGCCTGTGTTTCTCTGCCCCTCTAGCATCCGGGAAATAGCTCAGTCCCACCAAGACATGGAACAGGAACTCGCCCACGCGGTCAACGCCAGCTCCAAGGCCATGGACCGGGTGTACGGCAAGCCCAGGACCGCAGAGGTACCTGCTCTTTGCCTGCCTAGTTCCTCCTCTACTGCTGCAGCCCTGGCCTCTGCATGGATGTTGGTTTTGGTTCCCCCTAGGGGCCGAACTGCAGCTTCGTCCAGGAAATGGTGAACAACGTCAGAGCTCTGCGCAGTGAGACGGAACTGCTGCTAGCCGGGAAGATGGCTCTGGTAAGCTCCTGTGGGGGCAGTGGTGACGGTCACTAGGGCGCTAGACTTGGAGGACCGCACTGTGTAGTCCAGGAATCCTGGCCTTGAGGTCCCCTGGTCTGCCTGTGAGGCTGGTGCCATGTTGTTGCTAGCATGAGACAGTGTCCTTGGGTGCACAGAAATGTACCTCTGCCTCAACAGTCTGTTCTCATTTCTCCCTGTCAGTTGTGGAGGGTGGTGTGGAGTTGCAGAGGTCAGGATGGGGTGATGGCTCGTGTTGTCTCCCTGGGAGTGAGACACGAAGGGGCCTTGCTGGAGCCCTCATCTAGGGTTGCCCTTGCCATTCTTTACTGCAGACAGTGTGCTGCCCCCGAGTGTCAGAGCTGCCGCCTTTGCTGCCTCCAGCCAGGCTGCATTTGGCCAGGCGTGCAGCCTTGTCCCCTTCGTGACTGCGGAGCCCACAGTGGGACCAGCAGGCCGGGCGCTGCCCTGCCCTGCGCTGCCGTGTGTGCTTTCACTGTTTGCCTGTGCCCACTGAGGAAGGTGCTCCTGGCTCGGCCCTTCCCATGGATTTGGCTCTGGAAAGTTGTGCCAGGTGCCTGGGCTTTGCTGACCTGGGCCTGACTGCAGTCAGCAGCTGCATCTCTTTCCCTCGCGGGAGCAGCAGCTGGACCCCCCGCAGAAGGAACAGCTCGGGGCTGCCCTCGCCGAGATGGACCGGCAGCTCAGGAAGCTGGCAGACATGCCCTGGCTCTGCCAGCCTGTGGAGCCCGGTGACGAGGAGGTATGCGGGTCCAGGCTTTGTGTGATGTCCCTCGGACGTGGTGGCTCTGGCCATCAGTGCCCGTGTTCAGTGTGGCCCTGCAGCTTTGGGATGGAGAGAGTTTCAGTCTTGAGCCCCCATGTGCCTTCCCCAGGCCTCTATTAAAACAACTCTTCCGGGCAGGGAGACATTCAGGAAGCAGACGAAGGACGGAGCTGGGTTGGTGCCTGGGGACATGGAGGCAGAGCTGCAGGACCAGGCTGGATGCAGGCAGTGTGCACTGGCACACACCTCTAATCAGCTATTCCAGAGGCTGAGGCAGGATGATTGCAAGTTTGAGCCCAGCCTGGGCAACTTAATGACTTAGTGAGACCCTGTCTCAAAATAAAGAGAGGACTGGGGATGTAGCTTAGCATGAAGGGTTAGGGTTACCCTAACCCTGGGTTCATTCCTTAATGCAACCAAAACAAACACCCAGAAATCTTATGACACAGATTAATAATAAAACAATTCTAAGAAAACATAATTTAACGAAATCCACAGTAATGGTGTACCACATTTTCCTTTACTTAGAATAGGTAAGTCCCCAGTAAAGTCAGTGTGAGTCGTAAGTGTATCGGATACTGCCAACCAGCTGGGCCTGGCCCACATCACAGGTGCTGAGAAACTAAGTCAACCTGCATCGCTAACCGAGTCTGTTTCAGCATAAAGCGTGAGACAGTCCGTGAAACCCATAGAATATGGTAGTGAAAGTGAAAAACAGAACTGCATGAGGATGCCTTGGTAGAGTTGAAAATTTTTAATATAAAACAAGAATTGCAGCTGGATGTGGTGATGCACGCCTATAATCCTAGCACTTGGGAGCCCTTGGTAAAGTGGGCGCTAATTTTCCACGTTTCTTCCCCTCTCCACCAGAACGTGATGTTGGATCTTTCTAAACGCACCCGCAGTGGTAAATTCCGCCTGGTGACCAAGTTTAAGAAGGAGAAGAACAATAAGAACAGAGAAGCTCACGGCAGCCTGGGAGGCCCGGGTACCTGCTCTCTTCTGCGCATTGCCACCTGGGACACCAGCTGCCCTGGCCTGTTCTCTGGGCGCCACTTCCTCTCTTGGCCTTGTGGCCCTTCCCGAGTCCTTACACTGTCATCCCCAGTCATGGGCCACACTAGTCTGTCTGTGGCGCTAGGTCACGCCCCTACTTGTGTTCCCTGTCTGGGTGTTCTCCAGACACTCTGGGTGATGGGCCACTGAGGTGACATGCCCACTGTGCCGCAGGGGCTTCAGGTGGGAGGAGCAGAATAAGAGACGAGACAAACTTGGGAGACACGACACTCTGGACTAGACTGTGCCTGTTCCCTCTCATGGGCTGCTGATGCCTCTTTGAGCATTGATTAAGGCCCCTAATCTGGGAATTCTGGCCACCAGTGATGATGGGTGCTGAAATCAGAAAATGGCACAAAAGGGCACTTTTCCTTTGGGTCATTAAATTGGGACTTCAAATCTGTCTGAAGGGTCAGCCCCGAGTACTGAGCTGTGTCTACCTCTTCGAGTGCTGGGCAGCCCTGAAGCCTGGAGTTTGGGGGTGGCATCTGCCGTCACTTGGAGCGGCTCCTTTTTTTCTTTGCACGTTTGTCCAGAAATTGGGTTTCTGTTAATGATGGTTCTGACTACATGAAATTTACTCTGCATGTCTCCCTTCCTGCTATTCCCAGCAGAGATGCACTCCTCTGGAACGAGAGGAAACGCTGGCTCTGGCCACACAGAGATGTCCTCTTGTAGCAGAGGGCAGTGTTTAGCTCCTCTTGGGACACGGAAGTGTCCAGAAGGCTGGTGGCCCCCGGCAGGAACAAACGCCAGCCCTGCTGCAGCTCCGCACTCTCGTCTCTCCTGCATGGCTTGAGATGCTGCTTGTGGCTGGGTGGCGGGCGCTGGCTGCTGGGGACGTGGGGTGCCACTGCAGGGTGTCTTGGGTGCTGGCTGCCGCCTGCTTCTCGCTGGGCTCTGGGCACTCACTGCGCTCGTGCTTTTCCATCTCCGACAGTTCACCTGTGGGGGACAGAGGAGGTTGCTGCCTGGCTGGAGCACCTCAGTCTCTGTGAGTATAAGGACATCTTCACGCGGCACGACATCCGGGGCTCCGAGCTCCTGCACCTAGAGCGGAGGGACCTCAAGGTACTTCATAGGCATCTTCCCGGACCCACACCTGGGCTTCCACATGGCTCCTCCTTCCTCCCCTCTCCCCTGCCTGGCCACACCCTGGCATCACAGTCTGTTCGCCGTTCTTCTCAGGCCTGTGTGTGCACCTTGGGGTGCTGGATGGCTGTGGCTCTTGCCCTTGGCAGCAATGGTTCTAACTGCCGTAGCCAAGCCAGGCGAGGAGCGGACCCAGCGGGGGTTGGGGGGAAGCCTTGACTTTCGTAGCCAGGTGTGTAACATCAGAAACTCTGCCAGGCTCGGAGTCCTGGACTCACAGCAGCCCCTCTGGTTAGCCAGCCAGTGGGCGAGTGGTGACTTGGTTCCTGAAGCCCATCGCACATGGACCATGTCCACTCCCTGTGCAGGTGCTGCCCCTTCACCCTACAGGGAGCACAGAGAGGGTCACAGGGCGGTCCTGCTGGCTGGGCCCCCTGGAGGCCACCTGCCCATCCATCTGCTCCAGGCCTGTGCTCTGGCTCTGTCTTGGATTGTCTTTGATCACGTCAGTGACTTTGCAGAACCCAGCCACAACGTGTGTTGGGTGTCTGTGTGACTGTCACTTTGTGCCACTTGTTTCCTGGTGGTGTCCTTTTTGCCTTCTTGAATGGGAAGGGTCTGCAGGCAGCAGGCCTGTTTCGGAGCAGAAGCCTGGGGCCTGTGTCCTGTCCATGGCATCCACAGTGGCTGTCCTCTCTGTTGCAGGACCTCGGCGTGACCAAGGTGGGCCACATGAAGAGGATCCTGTGTGGGATCAAGGAGCTGAGCCGCAGCGGCCCTGCCACCGAGGCCTAGCCTCTGCCTTCTCCGTCTGCATCCTCCGCCCCTCCTGTGACTGAGGCCTGGGCTTCCACCACCCTGGCCCTTCTCATGGTGCTACCCCCTTTGACAGTGACGGGAAGCCTCTCCAATGCCCGTTCCTAACAGTTCCAGTCTCAGATATACCAACACAGCTACCTTGGAAACGCCACCTTTCCCAGCTTGGAGTCACAGGGCAGATGGTGTCGCGCACTCTTGACTCTCACTGACCTGTGTCAGAGGCTGTGGGATCTCGTGAGGTTTGCACCGAGGGGTACCAAGAACTCTGCAGAAACCACCTGCCTGGGCCGTGCACTTGGGGTTGTCCTGTTGGTCACATCGGTGGTATGTGTTGGCTCTTGGAAGCATGACCAGGTGCAGCCTGCAGTGGCCCCACATCAGAATGTCTTCAGTGCCCAACAGCCATCCCGTGATTTTCCACGGCAGCCCCGCAAGGCAGCTCACTGCTATTGTCCCATTTGTTCCTACAGTTTTAGACAACAGCTTGTGCACTTTCTTGGATTGAAGATTGAGTGTGGCCTGGATGAACTTCTAGGCCTGTTTCAACCTGCTGTGAAGACAACGGAAGAGCCCTCCTGCCTGAGAACATGGGTGGCAGTTCTGCTCCTGGTGGATAAGCCTCCCCTCTGCCTCAGGGTCCCTGGTGGTCTCCCGGTGTCTTCCTCCTCTGAGCTGTGGTGAGGGGACATCTTTTCTGTCCCAAAGAATACCGTGGGCCTCTGGAGAGCAGTGCGGTTCAAGCTTTTACCCTTGGACAGGGCTGACACTATGCCAGCAGATGTGGTTGGGGTACTCCTTGGAGGAGGGCTGCATCCTGGTCCTCACTGCCCCACAGGGTTTGCAGTGCCATCTAGAGAGGGCCTTGTGACCCAGTCACTGGCCCAAGGGCTGCCCGGCTGCAGCTCCATACCAGAGGACGACAGTGTGGCTGGCACTGTCCTGGCCCTTGACTCACCTGCCTGACATGGGCAAGCTGGGCAGGGAGCTGTTTAAGGCTTTGTCCAGAGCTACCCACAGGGCTAGATGTGGAGTTGGGGTGGCTTTTGGGGTGCCCCTGTTAGCATCCTCCAAGCCAAGGAACGTGGGGAACCAGACGGTACATTTCCTGAGCTGCCTGCCCCCAGCCAGGTTTCCACCCATGCAGTTACCTGTCCCTGCGTGTTGTTGGCATCAGGACCTGTGTAGGTGAACTGAGCCACCTAGGAAGGAGCATTAGGTAAAAGCAGTCGCACTGTTCCTGTGCGTGGCCGTCCCCACCACATTGTCACCCAATGTGAAGGGCCCCAGCTACAGGAGCCGGGAATGGCTCACAGAGGTGATAGATGGCTCTGTGCCTGCTGGCCCAGTCAGAGCAAGCCCTGTGACAGACTGAAGCTTAGGTGAGGAGGAAAAGCAGCTGATGGTGGTACTAGGGCCACCCCACTCTTCTGTGTCGTCTTGGAAAACACTGGGTTTGGGTCAGGAGTATGGTTGAAAATCAGTGTTGACAGTTACTGAAATGCAGTTTATGTAAAAACTGCTTGCTTGTGATGTCAGAAGTGAAAGGCCCAGCACAAGTAGGGTAGGGACCTGCCAGGTGGTGGTGGGCCTGTGTGGCCATCAGTGGTATTCCAGGTTTGTGTCCTTGAGTTGCAGGGCCCCCCCCCAGTCCTGTGTGGAAGGATCTTCCAAGGGAGGTTTTGTGCCCTGGTGGAGCAACCCCCTATTTATAATCCTAATTTATATGGTGACCACCTGGCCGCAGATGCCTCATGTGTGGATATGTACATAGTCCTGTGGCGAGCTGTAAATAAGTCGTTCTGTGTATAAATAAAACGGGCCTGTTTTTGATCTTCTGTGGTCAGAGTCCTTGTCATCATTCCTTGGCCTCTGACAAAATGCTGCTTGCCACACTGAATTTGGAGTTGTTTTTCATCTGCTCTAAAAATAGGTCAAACTGTTGGTGGCTGCAGAGCAAAACAAAGGCATTGTATTCTTTAGGATTTCGGATCTGGTGTGCTGGATTAAAGACTTGAACGAGGTGGCCGGGGTCCTACTGCGGTCCTCAGACTGCTGTGTCGAGGTCAGTCTCCTCCCAGAATACACATGCCCCGATTCGGTTGCTGTGAGGCTTGTGGAGCCCTCCTGTGGCAGGGACCCTAATTAAGAGAAGGATGAGGGGCTGGGGATTTAGCTCAGTGATTAGAGTGCTTGTCTTACAAGCACAAGGCCCTGAGTTCGATCCCTGGCACCAAAAACAAACAAACAAACAAACAAACAAAAAAAACAAAACAAAAGAAATTAAAAAGAGAAGGATGAGGGCTGCTCATCTGTCCCCATTCAGACATTCGGATAGAGTGGCATCGTGGGTCCTGCACAGAGGGAAGCCAGCATCACATCATAGCTGAACAAATCTGTTTCCTGGAACTCTACCGCCATAGCCAGTCCTGGTCCCTAGAAGGAAGAGAACCCGACAGCATCCAGTTTCTTCCAACAGAACTTTTCCCAGGAGTCTGGATTTATTTCAAACCAAAGTAGACTCATGTTGTTTCCAAAGCAGTGCCGAGTCAGCGTTCAGAAATACATCCTGTGTGCTGAGCCTCGGAAGGATCTCGGAAGTAAGTTGCCCTCTAGCAAGAACCAGGATCAGTCATCATGCAACAGAAACTGAGGGAGGGCTACAACAACTTTAAAGATTTTTTTTTAATAAAATCTTACGGCTTTCTCCATGTTTACCCCACGCTATCCCTCAAATTAAGAAAAAGGCAGGCCAGATCAGGCTGCAGAAGGGACTCCAAGGCCATGGCCCACACGGGTCTGGTCCCTTCAGAGTTTCAGGTTATGTTCGTTCTCCTACCGTGAAGTGTGGATGGAGTGTGCCAAGGAGACGCACACAGGAGGCTGGAGCGATGCCTCAACAGTGCCTGTCCACAAGTGCAGCAGAAGGCCCCGTGAGAGGTGCCTGACACCAACCGAGTGCCCGGGAACGGGAGGGCTGCAGTCCCCATCCTGTGTCTCACAGTCCAGTGCTTCCCAGGCTGGGCCGGACCTCAGGACACAGCACCTAGGCCAGATGTGCAGGAGACGAAGGCTCCTCTCCAGGGACACTGAGAGAAGCGGGGCTGCCACAGAGGGTCAGCTCCATGGGAAGGCGTTGCAGTCACACCAGGACCTGAGGGACACTCTCCTGTCGCCCCACCTCAGTGCTGTGTTGTGAAGCCGGATGACAACCAGGGCAGGGACGCAATCCATCTTAGGAATGCCGCTTATCTGAGGTTAGTCATCCCGGGCTCTGAACTTGGCTCAGAAACAAGGTGCTCTATTGGTCATGAATACAAAATGAAATCCTTTTGTCATCTATTTTAACTGAGGCTGCTCAGGAATGCAGCTCTGCCTGCCCCGGACACTGGCCATGACTAGGACAGCCTTGCCTGCTTCCGCCCTGCCTCCTCCCAGGCCTCCAGACGAGAGGCTCTGGCACTGCGGGTTGTCAGAGAGCAAGCACTTTAGAACCAGTTCTGACTTGGCCCAGAGGCTAGCATCACTGTGAAGACTGGAATCACGCAGGAGATGAAGGCGGACGGTACAAACTCCTTTCCTTACAGCTCCATCAGCTCGCTGGCCCTGCTGCATGGGACGAGAAGTGGGAACCTGCATTGGTGCACATGACAGTCAACAGTGTGACTGAACACGGTTGTGCTTTACACAGCAGGTGTCTGAGCATGTGACACTGGCTAAAGCCATGGTCTACGCACAAGTAGTGAACGCCTGGCCTGAGAGGAGCTGTCCCTTTGGGTTCGAGGTTGCACAGCCAGTCAGCTTGTCCAGCCGCAAACCGAAAAGCCCACGGCCACGGAGCCGACGGGG
Organism: Hystrix cristata; assembly: GCA_004026905.1. Classification (NCBI taxonomy): domain Eukaryota; kingdom Metazoa; phylum Chordata; class Mammalia; order Rodentia; family Hystricidae; genus Hystrix; species Hystrix cristata. The sequence goes on along the minus strand of PVJO010003354.1, from coordinate 47,378 downwards.
TAGTGTACTCAGAGCGCAGGGCGTGGGCGTGGTGCCAGGCGGTGGCTGGCTGCCGGTGCTATCTGAAGCTGCCCACGTGGATGGACAGAGAGGTTTCTGGTCCTCGGGGCTGGGCAGGTGGCCCTGCACTGGAGAAAATGTCGCCGTTCTGTGCTTGAAGGGCTTCTCGGCTGTGGAGACAGAGGCCAGCACTGACTCGCAGTCATGGATCCCCAGGCCAAGGGCTGAAAATGACCCCCCAGTTAGAAGAGGCCGCAGAACTTGCATTTGAATGTGGACACACCTTATAGAAGACCCTAACCGTATCCTCCTGCCAGCTCCACAAGCGAGGACACACCTTCCTCCCGATTTTCTGAAGTAGCCAGAGTACATGCAATTTGAGTGCTCATACCTCCATGAACTGAAAGGAACACAACCTATGTCACAGTGGAGGCTGCTTTGGTGTCTTTCTGGTTCCTGTCCCTAGAAGCGATACTGGCTCCCCTTGGCAGACTCATGCTTGCCTTCTGCAACTCCACACCGAGTCTAGGTGCTGTGGGTGCCGTATTTGCTGCCCTGGTGACCCCCTTGCCCGGGCAGCTTCTGCTTGTGTATGTACATGCTGCACGCAGTACAGAAGGACTGGCCGGTCCTCCTGCTGTGACTGTGCCTGGGCTTGGGCCACATGCCAAAAACTGCTTGTTCTCTGGGGTGTCTGGGGGCCTGTGCCCTAGGAGGTACATGGTCCAGGTCCACACCCACCAGCAGGGGACGCTGTGTCCCTGCCAGGTTGGCATCACTGCAGCAGTGCTGGTAGGTGTGTAGCACAGTTTGAATTTACAGTTCTTTTATGATGAATGAATTCGGCTGAACTTTGTTTTTTGCACTACTGGGGACCGAACCCAGGGAAAACTGAGCTATCTCCCCAGGACCTTGAAAGGGATCTCACTAAGTTGCCCAGGCTGTCCTTGAACTTGCAATCTTCCTACCTCAGCCTCACAAGTAGCTGAGATTACAGGTGGATGCCACCATGGCCAGCCAGTGGAACATTTTTTGTGCACTGGTAATTTGTACTTCTTTCCCTGTGAATTACCTAGTCACACCTTCTACCTCTACCTTTGGCTTGCTTTTTACTTACTCACCAGTTTGTTTCTGAAATTACCCCTACAGACATGCCCACATCAGTGCTGCTCAACAGTCAGGTGAGGGAGGGACCCCAGACATGTGCAGCCGGCACCATGCTCCTGTGTGCTGCTCTTGGAAACAGCAAGGTGCACCAAGGAGCTTCTCTGTCAGAGAAGCAGGAAGTGTGTGCCTTCCCTCTCACAGGACGTGTAGGTGACAGTTGCACTGGTCCCTCTGGAAGAGGCAGGCTCACTGAGGAGGGAGGGGTGGAGATGTCATGGTAAGGTCCTTTGTTGGCTTATGTATTTGGAAGCACATTACTACAACTCTCCAAAAGAGAAAATGGAAAGCAATACTGGATCAACTGGCTGGCCCTGGAGGTCGTGAGGACAGTACGCAAACGGGACACACTAGGCTGCACGCATGTTTCAGTGACAGCAACACTAATTTTAAAATGCTCCATCTCAACAGCACAGATGGGAATAAAGATGACAGGGCCTGGAAACTTGAATGATGCAAAGTGACAGCCCTGTTGCTGACCTGGGCCCTGACAGGATGGCAGTGAGTCCTGAAATGACGGCTCCGCCGCAGTACTCGAGCGTATGTCTTAGATACATGGAAGGTTTTACCTGGGAGACCTGAAGCAGCAGAGCTGTGATCCCTGCCTCCCAGGCTCCTGTAGGGCACCAGATCTTTGGAAGGAGCAGAGCTGGGACTGCGGCAAGGACGCACATCCCCTGCGGAAGGCTGCCCGGGAGTCACCCCAGGGCAAAGGAGATGGGGGAGAGGATGGAGGAGTCCTGAGGTCAAGGGGCCACCAAGGACCAAGCCCTGGAGGAGAAGGTGCTGAAGGGAGAGAGCAGCGAACGGTGGTGTGAGAGATGGTGCCCAAGATGACCCCACTCTGTGAGTTGCTCATTTCCAGAAGGAAGGAAGGAAAGGAGTGAGGGCACTCAACTGCACACTGCTGCCTGAGCAGCTGCTCGGGCACTGCTCTAGTATTGAGGTGCAGCTGAGAAGACCAACTGCGCCTGGGCTCACATTCTCGATCTTCCATCCTCACTCCAGCACCTGTCACTTCAATCAAGTGGCACAGTCTTGCGAGTCTCCCTGATTCTGCTCTGCTCTGGAACTCTCACTACATAGCAGCCAAAGTGATCCATTAAACCGTACATCAGATTACATCACTCTCCAGTGCAAACCCCCCGAAGGCCTCAGCTACCACCAGGAAGACCTGCTCTGCCAGCCTTGCCACCTCACCTTTTGTGGCCTGCTGCCTTCGTGGCAGTGGGCAAGCCTGGCCCTCTCCCAGCCCATGTGCCCGCCATACTGGCACCCAACATGTCGAGGGCGGAGTACAGGGCAACTGGGAGGTGAGCAGGGCCAGCCTGGGCAGCAGAGAGCCCCCCATCCCCACCCCACGCAGAAGCAGCAGAGCTCCCGGAGGATGGGGGGGTTGCGCGCTGAGGGACTGTCAGGGGCTGAGGCTGCGGCTGCCCAGGGCTCTCATGTGGCAGCTCAGTTCCAGGCTGGGGGGTGTGCATGGCCTTGGGGCCAGGAGGGGGCATCCACAGCGAATCTAGAGAATTACCTCTGCTTCTTCCCCAGGGCCAGCTGTTTCTGTTTTTCTTTTCCGATGTCATCTCTGATTGTACTGAAATCGTCGTCGTCGTCAACCAGGAGATTCTACATTTCAAAATAATTAATGAGCAAAGTTTTCAGACATCTGTTCAGCCTGTACTTAAAAAAGAGATATTTAAAAAACTAAATTAGCAACAGCAAATATTCAAATGAAGATAGATTAACAGGTGATAAACACCATTGTAGTGCTTGATGAAAACGAATTTAGGGGGTCAGGAAGAACTTCATAAGGGAATCAGTTTCCAACTCTTTGACCTTTGCGCTCAACTACAAATGGTTCCACCAGGACTGAGCCAGAGGGCATCACAAGGAACCTGTGTTAGAACACGTTGTCCCTGTGTATTTCTACAACTAGAGAGTGAATTCAGAAAGGCACCTGTGGCTGCTTGGTCTGTGGTCTTTGCTTCCAGACCCTCCAAGTGCAGGAAGCTGAAGACATCCTCCTGGGGACCAAGCTTCCTCCTTCCCAGACCTCACAGTTGGTTTCCTACGTGAAGAGGACTCACGCTCCTTAGCTGCCACGGTGAGTGTTAACTCATCAAAACCGTGATCCCAGAAGGAAGGGTGTGGCAAGAAGGGTGATTCTGAGGGCTCCCAGGGCAGTGGCTGCATTAGCTCCAGGAGCCATGACAGTCCTGACCTTCAGTGACAGCCCTGCAGGAGGGCAGCACACAAGCCCTCCACTGACTGTACTAGGGTCCATCAGCCCACATGACAGTCTGTTCCAGTAAGTTACACATGATACACTTCTTAAAACTGAAACATTGCAAACCAAGAGCAGCAGAGATGACAGGCAGATGGCCATGTTCCTGGGGAGGTAAAGGAGGCTTACTACATTACTTGATATATTCTTTGCACTGTTGTCTTGGTATTCCTCACATAAACCAACTTTGTTGTCACTTAGAACATTTTTGTTTTTTTGAGACAGGACCTTGCTATGTACCACGTTTCCCCCAAAATAAGACCTACCTGGAAAATAAGCCCTAGCACGACTTTTCAGGATGGTTGTAATATAAGCCCTACCCCCAAAATAAGCCCTAGTCAAGACTTTCAGCTAAATGGATGCATTTAATATGTCCACTGCAATGCACAATGGACAAATGGAATTAAATAATAATTTATATAAATAGTATTGACATTAATACTTTAGCACAAGTAATGTGCACATGTGATAACGAAGGGACGTGGCTGTGTCTGAGGCTCTGTAATTCAGTGTGCTGCATGTTGTCATGGTACATTACTAGCAGGCTGAGTGGAAAAGCAGCACTCACTCAAGGAGAGCTCTGGTGCTGGACAGAGATGGGGGCCAGTGGTTCTACAGGACTCATAAGAAATTCAGGCCAGAATCTGGGGTTTGGAGAGTTACAATATTCCAGAATGTGATGACATGATTGTATTTGAGTAAATGCAGATTATCGTACTTGAAAAAATAAGATATCCCCTAAAAATAAGTCCTATTGTGTCTTTTAGGGCAAAAATTAATATAAAACCTGGTCTTATTGTTGGGGAAATATGGTAGTTCAGGCTGGCCTTGAGCATTTGGTGATCTTCCTGCCTCAGCCTCTCAAGTGCTGGGGTTAAAGAATGTGCCACCATGCCGGCTCACACAGAAATATTTTTAAAAACACACTTGCCAGTTTGTTTGCTAGTATTTTATTTTGACCTTTACATTTATGATCATAAATACAGCTGGTGTAAATTTTTCTTTACTGTCCTTGGCAGTTTTGATAGAGGTTCTATTGTCCTCATTAAATGAATTGTTTGGCTTTCCCTCTTATCCACTCTCTGAAAGGATCTGGGTAAAATGGGATCATCTGCATTTTGATGATCTGCTAAAACTTCTCTATAAAATCATTTGAGCCTCTTGTCTTGTCTGAGTGTCAAATTGGCTGTTAAACAACCCACCTTAACACCAATAGTGTCTCCATCTTTCAAGTAGTAGGGTGCCCCTTGCAAATTATCTTGCTTTTTCTTCTTTTTCTTCTTGGTAATTTGCTGGTTCTGTAGGAAGATCAAACATCTTAAAACTCAACCTGAAACTCTTCCTAAGTTCTCAGTAGACAAAACACTACAGCCAACTCTTAACAATGCCCGATGCCCTCAGCCCAGTGCCTCCACTGAGGCCCTGTGACATTACCCAGCTGGATATCGGAAGCCACTCGAACTTCTCAGGGAAGTACTTGGCAATTTCAATTTTCTCCACAGGAAGAGCATAGGAATCAGCCACTCTCTGCCGCAGGGCCCCAGCAGTGCTGCCGCGGGTGGTGTCCCACACCAGGTCCACGGCCGGGGCGTAGGCCCTCCGCCCTGGGATGCGCATCTGTGTCCTCAGCAACACATCCTGCGGGCTGCACCAGAGGAGGACTGAGAGGCGGGTGAAAGCAGGCAGATGAAAACTGCTCGGGTGACGGGCAATGCTTCCTCTGAGTCCTCTGGGCTTTTGTAAAAAAAGAGGGATGTCCCCTAAGTCCTCAGCATCAGCCAGGTGTGGCAGTGCATGCCTGTCACCTCAGTACTTGGAAGGCCAAGGCAGGAAGATCGCCGTGAGTTCACAGGCCAAGAGATATGAAGAGATATTTCAACAAAATAGACATATAAAGGATAAATAAGCAATTGGAAAAAAATGTTCAGCATCATAACCCCCTGGGAAAGTACAAACTAAAACCCCATCGGGAGGATTGCTGCAAGTTCAAGACCAGCCTAAACTACATAAAGACCCTGTCTCAAAAAACAAAAATAAAAAACCCTCAATGCCAGTGGGAAATCCTTATTCTCTGCCTGATTTCTTTCAATCCTGAGCAAACACAGTGAAGACGCCACCCTGGGTCCACAGCAAAGACCCCGGACAGGGAGGAGGCCCAGAGTGAGGATGGCAGGAGAGAGAAGCAGATTCCGGTCTAATGGAGCTACCTTGGTAATGTGGGCACAGAACCTGAAAGATGGACAGCTGGCCAGAAGAAGGGGCTTTGAGGCAGATGATTACCCACTTGACTTTAGGAGCAATACACCAGAGTTGCTGTGGGGCAGCCAGGGAGGAGAAACTTGGCTTCCAGTTGGGAAGAGTTTAGACTGCAGTAGAAACCTTAGTGGGAAAAGGTTCTTGAAGAGGGGAGAGGAGAATGACAATCGAGAAGGGTGGGAGAAAAGGCTGGCTATGTATACACTGTTATAGGCCACAGGTGAGAATTACAGTAGGAGTACACAGCTGAAAGGGCGCAGAAAGGGTGGTAGGACAGGGAGTGAGCTTTAAATGCTGTAGTCTGTTACACTGGCATGATATGACAGGAGGAGATGGCCCCTGCAGAGAGAGTGGGAGGCTGTGGCCAAGGATAGGATGCCTGAAAGGTGCCAGCCCCAGCTCAGCAGGGGCAGGTGTGCCCTGGCATGCAGCCACAGGAGAGAAGAGCCCGCAAACTGGAGGAGGCACAAGAGGGGGTCCTAGCAGCCTCCCCAGGGACAGCAAGAGTATTCTGCAGGTGGGCCAGGGACAGAGAAGCTGCCAGACAAGTGACGTGCTAGGGCCTGGCAGCACGGATGCCTTTGGCAAGAGGGCACTACTCTGCGACACTGGATCCCAGCTGTTATGCAAGGGGCTGTACAAACCACATCAGAGTTTTTTCTGAGCCTGTTACAGTAACAAGCAAAACAGATGCAACAATTTATTCACACAGTCACAAAATACAAATGTTTATAAACCTTGGAAAACATACCCAACCTTACTAGCAATCAAAGCACTGGAGAAAATGAGAACACATTTATCATTTCAGAAAACCTCTCAACAATGAAATATTCAAGGTTGGTCTGAGGGTGAGGTGAACTAAATACTAATAAGCTCTGCTTTTGAGAAAAGAGATTGGTACAAGGTGCCTGGAAAGGAATTTAACTAACTTAATTATTTTTGCAGCGTGAGGATCCAACTCAGGGCCTTGGCTTTGCTAGTCAAGCACTCCATCACTGCGCTACCTCCCCAGCCTAACCATTTACCTTACACGAATCCTCCTAAGGAAACCATTCCCGGCCGCACGACTTCCATTATGAACGCACCGTTACGAAAACAGTGAGCAAAGCGCTTGCCCTCACAAAGCTTATGTTCTCAAGTGGGAGGGAGGTGAGAGCAAATAAATCAACAGGTGTCCTGTATGTCAGGTGAGGCCTTGGTGACCAGTGTAGTGACAGACCGGCCCAAGGCCCTGCTGACACTCCAAGACTTGCAGCCCTCCATGCGCCCTTTGTGGTTACCAGAAAATCAGCAGGCTCTCACTGTTTTGATGGAAAATGAGTTCCAAGTTCCAGACAGCAGACACACGTGGGTAGTTCTAGAGCACAATCTGTTTTAAGTTGCTAGGCTACTTACAGAAGCAGTGAAAAAAGAAAGAAACCTACACTATCAGGTTGTTACATTTTTCAAGAGACTACAGGCCACAGGAAGGTGTGCAGAGCTTAACTGCAGCACCACCTCTTACCCCAAGCTTTCTTCTTTCTGAAGCGGCTCCAGGCAGATTTCAGCTCTCCGTCCCAGCTTATAGTCCCTGATAAAAGAGAAACAAGACATCACTGGTGACGTATCATTTACCTTTTTTGTACAATTTTTTTCCCAATTTTAAGCTTTTTCCATAAGCTAAGCATTATTTTCTGAATATGGCAGCTTTTGGAAAAGGGGAAAATGAAAAAATACTCGCTGTGGCGATTACCGTACTTAGCTGTTTGGGTCATTACTGAACATGGAGGTCTAGCTCCAAATTCCCAAAGAAGCGTCCCTCTGGCCAATGTCTAGATTCAGTGTTAACAAGCAGTGTAGTGACAGAGGCCTGCAGGGCTGCTCTCTGCATAGCTGTTCCAGACATTTCCTGAAGGAGCGGCTCACCCCTGACTTCACATCACTTCAAGTTCCTTTATTATGGTAATGTCACATTTGATGGAGCAGAGAAAAGATGCACGAGGCCTCACTTTCATGTGAAGAGCTGAGGCTGTGTGCTAGAGGAGTGGGCTCTCTGCTGTCACCTGACTCAAAGGACTGAGTCCCCCTCAGTCCATCTCCACACCCAGCCGTGCCACAGCATCGGGGAGGGACAGCTAAGTGTCCCAAGAGACACGTACTTAAGCTGCTGCCGACTGGTGCGTAAGAGCCTGCCGGGGTGCTTGTTCTCCACCGTCCAGGCTCTGAGGAGGGCTGGGCCCGGGACAGCCAGCTCCAAGGCAGGTGGCAAGGCCCTGGCCTAGACAAAGAAACAGACATTTCTCCACTGGTTTTAAAGGCACTCAGAAAAACATCAAATGAAGCATGGCACAAGGGTCTACTTCTGAAAAACTATAGCAACATCTCTCTGAAGTTAATCCTGTGTAGTTTTTTCTGAGGCAGAAGCAGCCTTTCGCGGGACTCTACGTGCATGCGACTGAGAACAGAGAGAGGTCTGTCCCAGTGAAGCCAGGGACTCCTCTGTGACTTTCACCCATGCTCCCCCAGGCTCCAGCCACACTTGCTCTGTCCGTGATGGGACTTCTGACTGTAAACTATTCCCAACCTTGTGGCTCTGACCACTGCTGGCCCAGACTGCCTGTTCTAATTCTGTTGGAGTAGATAACATTCAGCACCTAACTATATTTAGGTTGAAGCATTTATAGTGGTTAAGTCACTTTTTTTTTTTTTAACCTAAAAACAGCAATCTTCTCTTCAACCCAATACAAGAGGGAAATGTGCCTTCCCACTTGTTCTCACAGGAATAAAGCCACTTGCTTTCTTGAGGAAGGTTATTTTACCAGATGAGGACTCAAAAGGGCCAAACACTAACAACTGCTGGCCAGGTACAGGCCGAGTTTTTTCCTTTAAGTAAAGGAAGCAAAATTCGTTTTAGGCCAACAACAGTAAGGTGCTTCCTCAGCATTCTCTGTTGCACTTAACCCAGCCTTCCCATTTGGACAAAACCCCTTCCTCTGTGAATGTTAAGGCCTAAGAAGACAACACAAGCTCTGGCTTAGCACCCTAACCTCGAAGCAGATCCCTGACATTGTGGGAAACGGATAGAACAGCCCGTACTACTGACATGAGACACATGGGGTCACAATGGCACAAAACAATGTAAAGAAAGGGGCAAAGTGAATGCTTCACAAAGATGTTTCAAGAAACCATGTTGCCCTAAAAAATAAAAAATGAACATAAGACGCGAGTCACTAAGGATAGACTGGAACACAAGCACAGCATGCCTGTCAGAGTTGGTAAGTGACAGCCCCGAGGGCAACGGCAGGGACAGGTGTCAGGACCCAGTGGGCTGAAGGCTGCTGCCTGCCAGTACTTACCCCTGAACATGGCATGTGACAAATGCCATATCAGAAACAGACTGTGGTCAAGGGAAAAGGAAATAGAAGAATATATTAATATCTCACTGGAAGAAGCTATATCACCACTAAGGCACGCGGCAGGAAGAAGTCTGACCTGAGACTTCAGGTCCACCAACGTGGCATCTTCTGAGATGTCTATGTCTCCCAAGTAGAGGAGAGAGACTTCTGCAGGCACATGGCCAGGAACACCTGCAGAAGGACAGAGCTGGTGTCAGGAAGGAACTTCAAGCTTACACACTTCACATTTCTGAAATACGCTGCCATGTTTGGTAACCCAAGAGATTTATTTGCTCCATGTTCTCATACTGTGAATAGGCTTATTATAATGCTACTGAAGACCCTCTGATCCAAGTCCCTGAGTTTACGCTCGCATGGCCTCGCTGCCTCAGATCAGGAATCAGGGAACTGCTGGTAGCAGAGATCAGTGGGGAATTTACCTTTGTGCTCTCTGCCTCCAGTGCTCCTTTAGAAATTCTTTCCTTTGCCAGAGAAGTCTTTGCTGGCAGGATACACTGCCTGTATTCTTTACATCAGCCCCCTCCCCCATCTCTCTCTCTCTCTCTCTCTCTCTCTCTCTCTCATAACACTTACCTCAATCTCAACTTGTTGCTTGTCTCTTTTCGTGTGCATGCAGTTTGTTCTGCCTCATCAAAAGAACAGGACCACGAGAGGGGTCAGCCACTGGCCCTGTCTCCCCAGGGCCTGCTAGGTGGGTGCCACACAGCACAGGCCCATTTGGTATGAATAAAGGAAACCCTGACAGTGAGAGGGCTTTTTCAGGGATGTTTTTAAAAGGGGAAAATTAAAATGCTCTCCCATTAAAAACTCTGGATGTAGGGGTTGTGGATTTTGCTCAGTGATACAGCACTTGCCTAGCAAGTGAAAGGCCCTGAGTTCAATCCCCAGCACCAGAAACAAAAACAAAAACAAAAAACCTGGCTGTTAAAGCTGCTAAATTTTAAATTCAGAAGATTTTATCACATTAAACTTTGATTTCATGTCTCTGCTTATGTTGAGCTCACAACTAATACATAACAAGAAATTACATGATCGTTGTAAGTAAATTAAATGTAAAATCAGCCGGATGTGGTAGTACACACCTGTAATCCTAGCACTTGCGAGACTGAGCAGGAAGATTGCTCTGAGTTCAAAGCCCAACCTGGGCTACATAGTGAGTCCAAGGCCAGCCTGAACTACGTAACAAGAACCTGTCTCAAAAAACCAAACCAAACCAAACCAAACAAAAACCCAAAACAAAAGGCCAAAAACAAAAACAAGTAAAATCTTCCTGAGTGGAAAAAAAATCTTTTTCCTCCCTCCTCATATTGGAGATTGAATCCAAGGCCTTGTCCATGCTAAATACTCTACCACTGAGTAAAATCACAAGTCTTTTTAAAAAATTTTGATTTTGAGACAGTGTCTTGGTAAGTCACTAAGCTGCCCAGGCTGGCTTTAAACTTGTGATCCTCTTTGCTTTAGCCTTCTGTGTGCTGGGATTAGAGGCGTGCACCACCATGCCTGGCAGAATGGGTCTTGTATCTCAATAAAACTGGAGGCTGACATACCTGAGAGATATTTTTCAGGAAATTCTAAACAATGAAACATATTTGCCAATTCTTGTGATAAAACAGAAATACCGTAAAAAATATACCCCTTTTCTTACTCATGGTATAGAGAAGAAACATACTGATTTAACTAACATGCCTTTAAAAATCTATATCCGAATCTGTACTTTTTTTTTTTTGGGGGGGGGTGCTGGGGATTGAACTCAGGGCCTTGTGCTTGAGATAAATCACTAGCCTGTAATAATTATTATAGCACCTAAGCAATTGTAGAATGAGTTAACACGAATTAATGTAATTCAGCTAAAAACTTTAGAAAAATTTCACAGCTGATAACATACCTTTATTACTACTCTACATATACAATCTTAACTTCAGTAAGAATTTGAGTTATTTACATTAATTTTGTTACTGAGATTTTTAAAAGATAAAAAAAGCTAAATAATTAAAGAATGATAAAAAGAAAAAAATATACCTGAAGAATTGACCTTATTAACCACTTACCAGTTCACCCCAGTGTCACTTGGGCAGTGAGTTTGTTTATGTACTATCCCAAGCATTGCTTGGGCAGGTATCATTTCAATAGTCAATTCTTATATTGAATAAATTTGATAAAATTGTTGTTTTTATATTTCCTGTTATAAAAATTAACAAAGATATGCAATTTTTGGTTATCCCGTATTTAAATAATTAGACTGGTAAGTGGTTAAAAATGTATTCTCTTGGGGCTGGGGTATAGCTCTCATAGAGCACTTGCCTGGAATGCATGAGGCCCTAGGCCTGATCTCTAGCACCACAAAACAACTCTTTACAGTTACAAGAGACACTAAAATTTAAAATGTGTTGTCATTGTAAGGAGGCAGAGGTTGGCTTAGTACAGAGGCGACTCGACTCCCACCCATGGATGTGTATGCTGCCCCATGAGACAGGCCACGCTCTGTATTTCCTCTCAGAAGTCCATGCAACAAGGCCCCAGCAGCAGTTCCTGGGGGGCCAAAGGCAGAGACATAGACGCCAGGAAACCTGCTGGCTGTGGACTCCAGTCCTGCTCTCTGCCCTTGTGCTCAACGGAGTGGCGTGAAGCCTCAACACTCTGGCACATGATAGTAAGTGCGGCCTCAACCACCCTCAGGACTTTGAGAGCTGATTTGTTACAAAGGGTCTTTGAGAAAGTACCATCCATCGATATAATAATGAAGTTAAGAGTACAATATGTAGCACTTTATGGAGGTTAGAAAACACTGCATAGAAGCAGGATGGTGTTACTGCATGGAAGGACTCATTACGTAAATAAGTTTTAATTTACATTTTCGGCTGACCCTCAGGGCAGGCACTGTACTTCTCTGTGACATGCTGGTTCCTGCAGTGCTGCCCTGTCCTCACCTTGGGTGGAAGCAGCTCTGCAGCTGCCACCTTGAGCAGGGCTGCTGTGGGGCTGGTCTTCACTCTCCCAGTCTCCTGAGGGACCCTGCGGCTGGTGCCACCAGATGGGCACCTTCAGGAAACCCTGAAGAAAAGAGCGTTCAGTGCTATGATGTACAAAGGTTAAGTGAATCTTCAGTTTCGCGTCCATGGAGAGAAATGTCTTGATGAGATAAAATATTCTTTTTTTTTTTTTTAATTTGTTACCAGGAACATGCATTGGTACATTGTATACATAATGATCACATTTATCCTGGTTATTTTGTAATGATGACATAAAATATTCTTGAACTTATTATTTTTCTTCCTAGATTTTATAACTGTCACACATCATACTTGTTTATTGATTTTAAAATAAAAAAATTAAAATAATGAAAACTAGACTTAGGGATGACTGAGACAAAATGTTCTTTGCATGTAAGTATCTTAGTAGATAAAAGAAATGAGAAGCATAAACAATAACACAGCATTTGCCTGAACACACTACACCACCACCTCCAAGCAATTATAAAGCAGCCTATGATCTAAATCGGATTCTTATATACCAAACACAGGAAATAAACCCACTGCCTTTATACAAACCCTGTGTTTTTAGTATTATTAGTTTTTTCCACCTCTTTATTAATAAATTCAACAGATTTATTAAGAGATAAATGAGGTTGTAGTTATACTGCTCAATTTCCAAAAACAGAAAATAAAGTGAAAAGTAACTATGTAAAATACTTTAAGTATATGTTTCAAGAACTACATACTATAGTATTTTATCAGGTTGGTGAAGATTAACAAATATTCAACCTGAAGTCAATTAAATACATGTAAATCAAAACAACAAAAAATTTTCACCTCATAGGCTGTCAAAACCCAGACAGTTTAACAGTCTTCCATGCTGGCAAAAATATGGGTAAACCTGAAGGCTTGTAAGTTATGGCAGAAATATAAACTGAGATTCTTGGAGAGTAATATGGTCTTAGCCATCAAAATTTAAAATGCCCAAGTAAGTCCTTGATTCAGCCATTCCACATTTAGGAATCTGCCTTCTGATTCATGTGTCTGCACAGAAAGCCATTCACACAGGGATATTCACTGCAAATAGTTCATGGTAGCAAAAACCATGATCCACCCTCGAGGGCTTTTTTAGAAGGCTAGTGACATAATGGTAGACCACAGCTTGTGAAGAAGAAATTTCAGTTCTGGGAATTTATCCTGTAGAAACGCTCCTATCCATGCAAAACAGCACATACATATTTTTCCCGTGTTTGGAGACCAGTTAAATTATGGGGCTGTGGCAATAGCTCAGTGGGACAGCACTTGCCCAGCACACACGAGGCCCTAGGTTGATAACAAGTATTGCAAAAAAAAAAAAGAAAAAAAAAAGTACCTCCATATAATGGACACTGTATATGATGAGATAGCTGTATATTTAGGGATCCAGCACATACTTAAGAGATATATGAACAAAGCTAAGTACAGAACTGGGGGTCTAGCATATAACCTTTTATGCAAATAAACAGAATATGGAATATATATGTATACATGTATGCTGTGTACATATATACTTGCAGGTGTGCATACCAAAAAGCCCACAACACTGAAGGGATACAGAGGAAATTGGCTGCCTATGAAGCAAAGACTCTGGGTGACTGTGGTCAGGGAGGGAAAAAGTATATTAACTTTTCCTGGTTCTGATTTTTATAAACTTGGAATTTTGTAGCATGAGCATTACCTATTCAAAAATTAATTTAAAGGACATGGTACAAAGTACAACAGAATTCCACCCCCAAGTCATGAAAGAGAAAATGGTGGGTCTGAGAACCCCAAGATATACTAATAAAAATAAAGAACAAGGACATAGTAGGTTAAAACAATGTAGAGAATCTGACCTCTTATGTTAGCTTTACAAAGGATATGCATGTGTTAACTCTGAATACAAATATGTGTAACACTTTTCTTGGATCTACAAGGAAAAGTAAGTTACTGGTGGCTTCTCTGGACAAAGGTATGGGTATGACTCCTTTTCATTTTAAGCCTTTTGTGCTATCTGAATTTCCTAATCATAAGCAAATGTTACTTGAGTACTGGAATTTAGGGACATATTTTATTTTCATCTTTACATCTTTTTTTTTGCATTAGGAAAATAAAGATTAGTTTTAAAAACAGTAATATGCAGTGTTTATGAAAGCAATAAAATGAGCTTGTACAGTATTCTGCTGGTAGGACTATAAATTTGATACAACTTTTGTGAAGACAACTTGGCATTATATAAAATCAAGGCTTCAGGGGCTGGGGATTTAGCTCAGTGGTTACAGTGCTTGCCCTAGTAAGTGCAAGGCCCTGAGTTCGATCCCCAGCACTGAAAAAAAAAAAAAAAAAAAAAAAATCAAGGCTTCAATATGTTCACACCTTTAGATTTAGTAATTCTGCCTGAGAAGGTTTTATATTTAAGTACTAATTGTAAAAACAAAAAATTAAAATCAAGCTAAAGTTCCAACACTGGGAATACAGGTGAATTAAACAATAGTACATAATAATTCTGGATTGAGCACTTGCCTAGTAAGTGCAAAGCCCTGAGTTTGATCCCCAGCATCATTTAAAAAAAAAAAAAGAAGGAAATAAAACCTTATATAATTGATTTAGATTTTATTTCAAAATATTTATGCAAAGGAAACAGGTTTGACTGGTAGGATTTTTGGAAAGTTCTTCTTTTATGATTATCTGTATTTTCTGCATTTTCCGATAATGAGAATATATCATCTTTGTAATCAGAAAACAGTAACTCTTACTTACAAAATGTCTATTTGGAAGCAAAATCTTACCAGAGGAGGAAGTTGTCCTTCAATTAAAAGCAAAGTATCTCCAGAACATATCATAAGCTCTTTCAGTGTTGCATCCTGGGAACACAGAAATTCTTTTTTGTCACTTATGACTTCTGAAAGGAACAGACAGACCGTTGGATCTTTTTTTTTAACCCTGTGTCTCCATTACCTTCTCAAGAAATAAATAATCAGGCAGGTACTAAAGATAAAGAAAATAAGCTAAGATTCTAAGACCAGGACAGAACTATGTATTAAATTGTGGGGTATCAAATGGCAAAAAAATATATGAAAAAGTGTTCAACATCACTGGTCATTCGAGAGATGCAAATTAAACCAACGCTAAGATTTCATCTCACTCCAGAAAGAGCAGCTATCATCAAGAAATCAACCAATAACGAATGCTGGCGGGGGTGTGGGGAAAAAGGAACCCTCCTCCACTGTTGGTGGGAATGTAGAGTGGTGCAACTATTGTGGAAATCAGTGTGGAAATTCCTCAAAAAACTACAACTAGAGGTTCTATTTGACCCGGCTCTTCCTCTGCTTGGTGTCTTCCCAGAAGAATTAAAAACATCATACCACAGTGACAGATGTACACCCATATTTATAGCAACACAGTTTGTAATAGCTGAGTCTTGGAAACAACCCAAATGCCCAACAACTAATGAATGGCTAAAGAAGATGTGGTTTTTCTAGACAGCAGAGTATTACTCTGCTATAAAAAGGATAAACTTGAGGTATTTATAGGTAAATGGATGTACCTTGAGAACATATTAAGTGAAATAAATCAGACACACATGGGTACGTATCAAATTGTTTCTCTGATTTGAGAAACCGTAAGTGTAAATAAGGACAAAAAGGTATAATAGGTACTAAGTAAAAGAAAGGTAATATTCAATAAGGAGGAGAATTAGAAAGGGAGGAGGGGTAAAAGAAGGGAAGGAAAAGGAAAAGAAAGGGGAAAAGGGAGAAAATGTAAATAAAGCTACTGTAAATAGGGAAGGGAGGGGGAGTGGAAGGGAGGGGTGGGGAAGAAGGAGGGAACCAAGATGTATCATGTACAGGTACAAATTACGATGAATGGAATCACTATGTATACAATGTACCAATACATGTTCTTGGAAATAAGAAAAAAAATAAAATTGTGGGGTATCATAAAGACCTGAGGAAGTGAAGCTAGATGAGACGAGACATGATGAGACTGATTTGTGGAAGATGAAATTTTAGTGATGTGTAAAAAGATGGATGGAATATGGAAAGCTAAAGCAAAGAAAAGGAGAGGGAATTTCTCATGAGAAAAAAGAATAAGGGCGAGGTCAAGGTTAATGACAGGCCAGACTTGTTTGGATAAAGAGCTAAGAGACCGCAATAATGAGAGAGGGAAGTACCAGACGGAGAGTAAGAGGAAGTGAAATGGGACTGGAAGAGTGGGCACAAGCCCAAGGCATGTGGACTAGAAATGAAGCAGGCACTAAAAGATTACTTTGGCTTCTGCAAGCACGCCAAAGTGCAGTGTTTGGGAAGGCCAGGGTCAGAGACACCACTGCCGTAGTTTAGAGAAGAGGCAAAAGGCGGCTCAAAGCAGGAAGTAGCAGGGAAATGGTCAGAAATAGTCTCAAAGCTGGCAGGACCTAAATGCTGAGCCTGATCTGAAGAAAGAAATGTAAGTAGCGTAAGCCATACTTCAGTCTAAGATGACTAGGACAGGAAAGAGACAGCAAATCTGGGAAGAAAAGCCAGTTTTGAAGGCTGGGAGTTTACTTTTAGATAAGCCATTTGATACTGATTTGGGGATTAATGATGAAGAAAATGCCAAAGCCATCTGAATAAACACATCCTTGTGCGTTTAAACTGCGTGTCCTGATGACTCCCAAAGCCCACTCTCCTTCCAGGCAGTCAGACTATTGGCCACAGCTCATGGACGCCTCTGGCTGCTCTAGGGCAGAGGCACCCCCAGCACTCCTGCTCATTGGCCTCTGAGGCTGTTCAAGGTTATCATGTACCACTGAGCAGAGAGCCCGCACTTTATAAAGACCAGGAAAGGGCAGCTGACCACAGTGATCTAAGTTTTCTCACAAAGCTGTAGTCTCCTTCCAAGGCTACTGACTGGGAGGTTTGATGCTATTTGGACCAACAAGAAGACTTAACTGGATTCCAGCTATCCCGGAAAAAAGTGCTCCTAAGACAGCCCAAAGAGTTTGGCTGGACCAAGAGTTTGCACCAGAGCTGAGTATAGTGAGTTCTGCAATCATAAACTTACAAGGAAAATTTGCAACTAAAATATTCAGGAGCCAGCCATGGTGGTACATGTCTGTAAGCCCAGCTACTTAGGAGGCCGAGGCAGGAGGATCCTGAGTTCTAGGCCAGCCTTAACAACTTAGTAAGATCCTGTTTCAAAATAAAAAAGTAAAACGGGCAGAGGATGTAGCTCAGCATTCCTTGGGTTCAATTCCCACCACTATAAAAACAAAACAACATTTGAAGTGTGTCTTCAAATGTTTGCATGAGTTCAAATGTTACCTGTCTTCTGAAGTTCTGATTCTTAGTCAAGCACTCCTAAGACACGTTCTCTCTCACGACCAGGCGTTTAGCATGGATGTTAGAAATGCTCCCACCTCACTAAGACTTGTCCTCTATCAGAAAACTGCAAGGTTCAGATAGACCTATTCATAGGTTTGTTTTGTTTTGAGACAGGGTCTTGCTTTCAGCCCAAGCTGGCCCTGAACTCTCAGTCCTCCTGCCTCACCCTCCCAAGTGTGGGAATCACAGGACTGCGTCACCACATGCAGGTTCCATTCACAGGTTTTTTTTTTTTTGGTATCTTAAAAACAGTAAAAGATTTCTTTCTTTAGAATCCTTTCACATGAATTGGGAGAAAGCAATCTCATATGAAAATGTACAGTAAACTCAATCATTTGAAAGAGTGAAGCGTACAGAAACAGTCTTACTTCTTCATATAAAAGCTCCCCAGCTTCATAGCACCAATCCATTTTCCGTATATGCCACGTGTCTCCTACGAAGCAATAGAAATCAGATGAAAAAACTCAGAGAATGTTTTAAGAGTCTGTCAGGAATGACCCCTCTGGATAAATGAATATCAAGTGGGATATTATCTGATCATAGTTGCTGATTAATTTTTATATTATCTCTTCTAGAGCATGAAAAATGAGCCAGAATTCCCTCATTTTGGCTAATTTGCCTTCTCTTCCACCAAGAACTTGTGAACAAAAACAATGCACTGGTATTCTTGTCATTTGCTACTATTACACAGTATTACTATACCTTATAATGCACACATACAGTACAGATCAGAGACAGTACACACGCACATGTGTCTGTGAGGATAGAAACCCTTTCGAGAGCACTAGAAAGTTGAATTTTACTCTTAGCTGAAAACATTGCTCAGAAACTGTTAATGCACACAAGAAAATGATTCCTATTTATTTAGCAGTTACTCCAACAAAAATATAGTAGCAGTACTACCTAAAGAGTATTTTTTTTGTTTCTGTGGTATTGAGGATTGAACCCAGGACTCATGCATGCTAGGCAGGAGCTCTTCACTGCACCAGCCTCAAGAGCATTTTAATGAAGCTGATGTATGTAAATACTTACAAATGTAAAAAGACTTTAATCAGATTTCTGTTTTTCAGTATACCTGCTATGCTGGTAAAATGAGATTTTATCTTTTCTTTTTGAGGGAAAAGTTGAATGGAGCAAAACTTAGAAATTAAAAAAAAAGGGTAATGTTTGTAAATAAGCACACTCCATATCCCCTCCCTGCCCCCCCAAAAAAACATCTTACAGGCAAAAGAATAAACACAGATCTCTTTCTCATTTCCACAGGCCAGTCTTTGAATTCCCAGATTTGTAGACACTCTCTAATGTGCTAGTTTTAAATATGGTAAGATTTATATCAACCTTGTAAACTAATTTAAGTCCCTTAAAACAGTCAGCAGTAAGTTAGAAGTAAACAGTATGGCTCCATAGAACCATTTGGAGGACAGGGGGAGCTTGGTTCTAAGAGCCACAATTCCGAGCAAGCCGTTCACCCTCTCTCAGGGAAGCTGGCAACATTCCCCATGGCAGGGTGGGGACTAGGACTTCAATGAGACCCACACAGGGGCACGTCCAGTGGACTGCCTTGGGCCCAGAGCATGTTCACACCCCTTGCAGATAACAAGAGCATGTTATCTGCAAGATAACCCAGAGCCTGTTCCCACCCCTTGCTTTTTCATTCACAATGCATTCCCTAGTCTACATCACAAAAATATCTGCATGAAACAGGATGCAGAGAAATTCTCAATGAGGTTTAAAAAAAAAGATCAGTGAATGACTGCAATAATTCCAAGTAGTAAATCTTAGCTTTTTTTTGTACCTTTCCTGAAGCCTACCTAAGTTATCTTCACCCAGAACTAGTCTACCACTAGTGTTCTTTTAGTTTGCAAATAAGAACCAGGAGAATTTATTATGTATGTACAGAAATTTAAACAGACCCCCTCCCTACACTTTGTAAACTTTTCCCCCAAACTCCAAGGAAAGTTTGTGAAGTTTTTTTTGTTTGTTTTGGTCCCAGGGATTGAATTTAGGGCCTTGCGCTAGCTAGGCAAGCCCTCTAACCACTGAACTAAATCCCCACACTCTCCAGGGAAAGTTTGAAAAACTTTCATTAGGCTTATAGATAACTGCTTTCAGTAAAGGATATGGGTAAGATTATACTGTATAACATCATGGTAAATAACTTACCTGGCAGACCAGATTTCTCCAGCATTATCTTTAAACACTGAAAAAAAAATTATGCCCAATGTCAGTTTTCTGTTTCTGGGTTACAGTACAAGGACAAACACCTTTTTTGAATCCTGGAACTATTTAAGTCAGATTATATTGAATCATTCTGAATAGATAAAGACAGGTAGAATTAAGGCATTTATAAATTAGTTTTCCTTCCTTGGAGCTGAGGGGGCCAATTAGGGTGGGAAAAGTTCCCGGTGTTTGTAATCAGGATTTAGCTCCAAGTTTCATTTACTACCTCCTAAGTCTGAACCATAACTTCCTTCCTGTGAGGATTAACAGTGTGCACTGGATATGATTAGTAAGACTGACCTCACAGATTCACAGTAAACTCTGACTCCTATAAAAGGAGATTGGGCTTTATTTGAAAACTAGTAAAATGACCCTCAAGTAGTCACCAACCGATCTCAATTACTGTCAGTCTGGTTTGTCGATACCACCCACCACTTCATTCTTCCCTGGTTTTTAAAACAAATGCCAGATATCATATTACTTATAAAATATGCACCTCTGAAAAATAAGGCTTCTTTTAAAAATATAACCCTAAATGACGTGTGAAAAAAAAAACTCCTTATGATCAACAAATACCCACTGTTCTAATATCCCTACTTCCTCTTCAATATTACCATTTGAAGTTCTTTTAGCTTGAATCATGGTCCAAATAAAGGCCACACATTGCAACAGACTGCTATTTCTCAAAAGCCTCTTTGAACCTTATAGGCTGCCCCTGAATCCTGTATTTGTTGAAGAACTTTTCCAATCTGGATTTTGTGGCTGAGGATCTATGGTACATCAGACATCCTAAGTCCCTGTGTTTCTTAAAATTGGTAGTCAGACCAGTTTGTTGTTTTTGCAAGAAGGGTATTCTAGAACTTCTATCATGTCTCAGGATTGTTCTTTCCTGGGTTGTTAGCAGTCTTTGAAATCATTGCCTTGATCCATTTTTCAGAAGTTAAAAACTTGTGATACTGTAAAATTCCTTCTTCATTTATTCCTTCCTCTGAAAAACTGTGATATCTTAAAACTACTGGAATATATCTACAGAGAAAAACTCATTATATAGTTAACTACCCAGAGGTATAGTTTACCAAAGAAAAACAGGAATAAATGCTTGATTCTTTTCCCTTTATGTTACTCTCGCAGCCACTATAAGTAACTAATGAATATTTTTTGGGGGGTGTATTAGAAACTTTCACATTTTATATTTGTATTATATATGTATAAGGATAAGGGTATATATGTATGTAGATAAGGAATGAGGGGTTTTCCTTTTTTTTTTAAAACCAAGAACATGTATTGGTACATTTTACATATAATGGTCACATTCATCACATTTATTTTGTACCTGTACATGATGGATCTTGGTTCTCCCCCCTCTTCCCCACCCCTTCCCTCTGTTCCCTCCCTATTTACAGCAGGTTTATTCATAATTTTCCATATTTTCCCTTTCCCTTTTCTTTCCTTTGTTGCCTTTCTGCTTTTCCCCGTTCTTTCTTTCTAGTACTCCTCTCCTTTGTATAATATCTTTCTTTCATATAATATCTACTACACCAGAATGAGGGGTTTTCCTTTTAATCTATGCCTGCATATTCCAAAGTTGTCATAATTTTATTATAAAATTTAAATCTGTATTCTCCCTGATATTGAAACTCTTCCATCTTTGACTAGGCAAGGCTCCTCAGTCTCTTTGATGATTCTAATGGTCTTTATTAGTTTCACTGCTTTCACTGTGATGACAACATACTCTAGGCCCATCCTACCCATTTCCTGACCTAGATTTAGAAACAGCCTTGTTCTAAGATGTCTTGGTTCCTTTTAGTACAAAATGGTACTCAGAAGCCATACTGCTGCTTGTCGCTATGGAGTTGGTCACTGTTTCTAGGCCATGTCAGGGGTATTTTAGTATATGTGCTGCCGAAGCGAGCATCAGGTCAGGGAATAGAGCAGGAAAAAAAATTCTTTTAAGAGAAAATAGATGAAGTTATGACTCTTCTAATTCAATTTCAGGAGTTCACATCTTTATTTAACCTCATTGATTTTAATCCCTATTTTCCAATAGTGAAAGTCCCATTTCTTAACAGGAGCAACACAATTACTCATATTTTATCACACACACATGCATATATACATTCATACCTGAGTATGTGTGATTATGTGTGCACATAAAGTAGAAACACCAGAAGGAAATATGTCAAAATGTTAATACTGGTGGAATACTGAGGGGTTTAAATTTTTTTCTTTTACCCATTTCTGGATATCCCAAATTTCTGTAATAAACAAGTATTAATGATAATTACAACAGGAAAAAAAACAATAATCATAATCTTATTTAAAACTGCCAGTTGGTTTGATTTTCGAGGTCCATGAACTAAGCCTTCTAGCTGAGTACACACAATTCTTGGAAGTATATTACATAAACGCTTGTCTTAGGACTTCAAATGCTAGCACAGATGACCACTGCTCCCAATACCAAATACACAAAGACCTGCAAACCAAAACTCAAAATTACTTACATCTCTCACAGAGAGTGTTTCTTCTACTATGACCTCCATCTCTGTGCCAGGTTCAATGTCAGTCCCCAGCGCAAAAAACAGGAACAGCTGAGAGCCAGATGATAAATGCCATTTAACCTCAATGGTAGAATTCTATATGCATGTTCTTTACTTCAGAAAAAAAGGCAAGTCAAGGATCCAGGAACCATTAACAAAAACCTTGGGGCTGGAGGTGTGCTCAGTGGTTAAGTGCTCACGAGGCCCTGAGTTTATCCCCAGCACCGCGAAAAAAAAAATGAAACAAAGTCTCTCAAATTGTGTAAAAAGACTATGTTGAGTAATTCAGTGTTATAGTTTAAACAATAATTTCATCTACCTAGAAATATAAAATGGCTCCTCATCAATGTTTTGACTCCTAGTAAGCTACTGGTATCACCAATACTGCTTCTTCTACTACAGTCTCCATCTGTCTCAGTCACTCTGCAAAGGAATCTGCAATTACTGCACATGGTGAGCACAGTTCTCAGAGCCACGTGGTCATGATTTTACCTCCTGTCTGGGGTGCCTATCCAATACAATTCCCAAGGTCCCAGAGGAAAACCATAAACCTGCTCCTGTGTCAGTCCAGCTCCCAAGAGCACTGTCTTCACTCGCTAACCAACCCTGCCATGCCTGTCCTCCCGCCGGCCTGTGCTGTTGCTGCTGGCATTCAGAGGAAAGGAGACGCAGGCGCAGCTGCTGGGAAACTAATGAAGTGGGTCCAGGGGCTGGTATGAGTCCAGACGGCCTTGATGCAGGGTTTTACTAATAAGGGTATCATTGTGACTCTGCGCTGCAATCAAAGTTTATTAACTAGGTAAAGCTGCTGACAAGGGCCAACCTGAATATATTTACAGAGAAAATGAATCCTGATAAAGGCAATAGGAAGAGGAAGCTGCTATAAAGTTATCATATTATTGTAGAAAATGATTTAATGCCAAAATCAATACAGTATTTCATTAACTCTAAAATACCACTGATTGTTAGACTAATAATTTTCTGTACCACTAAACTAGAAACCAACAATGCCCATTATAATTGCAGGATTCCACTGACTATAAGATGCATCCTAATTTCACAGACATTAAAATGTGAGGGAAATGTGAAATGTAGGTTGAAAGTGGTGGTCACTTAACCTTAAAGATCTGCCACCCCTTTTGTTTTTTGAGACAGGGTCTTGCTATGTAGCCCAGGCTGGCCTCATACTTGTGGTGATCCTCCTGCTTCAGCCTTCCAAAGGCTGGGATTACAGGTGTGTGCCACCACCCCCAGTTCAAGGATCCCTTTTTATGGTTTATGTCTAGATGTCCCCTTAAAGTTTCATGTGATCCTAGGAAGGATCTCTGGACTGGATTACAGGGATATTATAGCAGATTTGCTGTTAGGAGGTGGGGCCTGGTCCCATGAGGCAGGTCACTCTGGGCATTATAAATTCCTTCCTGGCTCCTCCCTTCACTCTCTCTGCTTCCCATCTGCCATGAGGTGAGCAGTTATTCCTCTGCCACGTCCCATGCATGCCATGCTGTGCTGTCTTGGAGCCAGTCGATCCAAGTAGGGCTCTGGAACAAGAGCTCTACCCCTAATCCTTTCCTTTGGGCTGCAGGTATGAGTTACTGTGTCCGAGTGACACAGAAAGGGACTAAGACAGCCCTCAGCCACATCACTTACAGAAAAAGAATCTCCGAAGTGTGCTTTGGCGTAGTATTTTTTAAACACAAGGAACTACGTGAATGTATTCCCAACAAAAATTTTAAGGAAAAAAAACACTTTCAGAGTAAAACAGCATTACTGCTGTAGTTAAGGCACTATTTACATAGCTAAGACATAGGTAGGTGCTGGCGGTGGACACTGTCTTGCAAGTGCCTTGCTGTACCTGAGAGGAAGTTGGTGCTCTTCCGAGACACAGTCCCAATGAGCTTCCCAGCTTCACTTCTGCTTCCTTCAAAGTGGAATTGTCTGGGACTACAAAACATTTTGATAATGCAAAATAACATCCTGAAGTCAGTCTTTGAAAGTCGAGATCAAGAAGGAAGGGCTGACGTGTAGCTTTGCAAAGGGAGAGTATCACTTCGTGTGTGCAAGGCCCCGGGCTTGATTCCCAGTACTGCCCTACAAGTAATACATTTTCATTCCTTCCCCCAAGAAAGAAAAGAAGTCCATTGTATTTCATGCAAAAGGGTTACATGTGCTATGGTTATGATTAATTTTTAGTTTCTATACTCTACATTATTCTTGTTATCTGTACAATGATGCTAAAAAACAAGAGGCAACTCTGCATGCTTGGGATTCATACTTAATAAAAATGACTTGGACAAAAAGTTGTTTACATGGATTAAAAGCCAGATAATGTTCCAACTCAGTCCACAAACGAGACTGTTTCATGTTTAAAGCTGTGACAGTGACTAAGATACCTGGATTAAAATATGTCCTATAAATCAGTTTATAAAAGGTAATTTAAGAATATTAGGTACTAGAAGGCATTACTTAAAAGTTCAAAACACAGTTAAGAAAGATGGATTGTATGAGTGTATATCAGCTTTTAGAAACTACCAAAAAGACTGACCTGGACAAAGAAGCTTCCCATTTCTATCAATAGGTCTCAAGCAGCTGTTCTCAACTGTAAATAAAAAAACTGCTGGTTAGGGGAAAAAACAAAGAAAACTATACAGAGATGCTCTATTGTGTTAATGAGCAGGAAGCTACAAGAGCAGGAACCCAAATCAAGAGGAAAAAAAGAACCCCAAACTCCTCCAACGATCAAAACAAAACCCTTCAACTCTGAGCAGTCTTCACTCTGCACAGTAGTGCAAGACCGTAAAAATATGGGTTGAAACTATGAAAAGCAGTCTTAATTATCAGTGGAAAAAACATAATTAGTCCATGACTTCTAAGCCTTTTTGTCAAAACCTTTAAAGCTGCTGGTTAAACATGTACTGGGGAAGGGGAAAAAAAAAAAACTAGTAAAACTAGTATTTGCACATTCACTTACAATGCCAGAAACTGAGAACTGAAATAGTTACATCTTTGTAAAACACATGTCAAGAGTACTGCAAGCAGAGCTGGCTTCTTTCCACTGAGCAGCTGATGGTACAGACTGGGCATCCTTCCTATCCCCCTGGCAAGTGGTCATACTCCTTTCCAAATTCAGATCAGCTTCCAGCATTTTCTATTTTGTGCTTTCAATGTCAGGATATCTCTGAGCTTCTGTAGTGCAAAGGCTTCCGGCTGCATCACTTCTGCTGGGCTGTCTCCATCTGCACTGCAACCACCTTCCTCACTCAGGTCACAAGTTCACCTTCGTCAAGTTCCTCAGCGGTACATCAATGTCCACATTTCCAGGGGCAGCTGCTTTTCTGACAGCTTTGTATACTTTTATTTCTTTGAGTGCTTTCTTCTTTGTTAGCTATTTCCCTCCTTACATCATCCATTCACGTAAAAATCTCATGTGAGGCTATCTCTAGGAGAAAAACAAGTGACACAACTACGAGCTTCGCCACCTGTGTGCTCAGCTGCCTAAAAGATACACAGGGACCCATCAGCAGTGGACCTAGAAGGGGTACCGTGGCTGCACTGACTGTGGTGCACGCCTGTGCTTCACGCAGCAATCTCCGGACCACAGAGCCATCACCACAGTTGGGTCAGCATGGTTGCTGACCTGTACACCACGCTGCCATGGGACAATGTTACATAACTATAGTAACTGAAATTCACATCATAACTCTGCAGAATACCTAAATTTTAAGTATGTTGGATGATTTTATACTCAGTAAAGGGATTAGAGCCCTGTGTGTGCTGTTTTTGAAGATGCAGAGTCTTAACTTTGGGGGAAAGAGCGCACCAGGTTTTCAGTCCAAACAGAAGTCTTAGAAAGTAGGATAAGAATGGGGTAGAGGTGAGTGGGATGGGGATGCAGGAATGGGCCTAGAAAGTCTCAAGTTTGTCAGACCACAGTGGAATCTCTTTCTGATGCCTGAGTTATATTGTACCACAGCAATATGAAGCTAGCATATAATTCTAATACAAATTTCTTGTGAACTGAAATAGTTCCCCAATTTAAAAAGTGCATTTTAAATACGGTGTCCTTAAAATCTTTTTCTTTTAGCTGGGCATGGTGGCACACACCTGAGGCAGGAGAATCACTTGAGCCCAGGAGTTCAAGGTAAGTCTGGGCAACATAGCAAGATTCTGTGTCAAAAAAACAAAAACATTAAAAAAAAAAACAAAACTGGTTTACTTCAACAAATGCCTCCTGCGTATCTTCTATGTGCCAGGCATGGTACTAAGAAGTGTGAGACAGTGGTGAGCACAACAGCCATGGGCTGTGCCCTCACAGGGCCTCATCAAATGGCAGGGGCAGATGTTAAGGACACAAATAAAAGGGCAATTATAGCAAAAAGAGATATCAAAGGAAAGTACAGGGTGCTGAATGAGGAACAAAGATCAGCTGAGACTGTGTGGTAAGGAGTGAAAAGGAGAAGCACCATTTCAGGCGAAACCAAAGGAATGGCTGAAGAAGATAAGAGTGACAAGGGAAGAAAGTTCAAAGAGAAATCACAGCACTGAGAAGCCTCAGGGTGGAAAGAGCTTGTACATTCAGAAACTCATAGCAGGCAGCCTTCAAGGGGTGTTGTGGGTAAGCAATGAATGGATGGAATGGGACTGGATTGCAGACTCCTGTATGCCAGGTTAAGAAATGAGCCTGTATGCTTCGGAGAAGCCCTAAAGGGCTTGAGCAGAGGCGTGACATGATGTAGCTCATATATATTTAAGAGGATTACTTGCTATATATGAAGAATGGTTTGAAGGGGAGCCAGAGTGGAAAAAGGAGAGGACTAGTCATGGGGCTAAATAATAAAGCATTCGTTTTTATAAAATGTGTACTTTTGATGAACCTCCGGAGGTGTAATTTACTTGTAATACAATATATCCAGTTTAAGTGTGTAGATCCATTTCATAAATACATGAACATTCAGTAACACCAGCAAACTGAGAATCTGCATCACTCCTCAAAAATTTTCTCACGCCACTCTGGATCCCATGTCTCACCACCTCCACCCTGATCTGCCTTCTGTAACTACAGCCTCAATTTTATTTTCTAAAATTTTACAAGT
Organism: Hystrix cristata; assembly: GCA_004026905.1. Lineage (NCBI taxonomy): Eukaryota > Metazoa > Chordata > Mammalia > Rodentia > Hystricidae > Hystrix > Hystrix cristata. Next base: position 20,073 of record PVJO010003354.1, on the reverse strand, counting down.
GTAGAATCATACAGCATGTACTTCTTTGTGTCTACTCTCTTTCCTGGGCAAGACTTTGAGATTCATTCATGTTTTAGGTGTGGCAGAACTTTTTTCAGAGATAAATAGCACCCCACTGATTGGCTACACCACAATTTGTCGATCTGTTCATCTGCTCGTGGACATGTGAATTGTTAACAATTTTTGGTTATGAACACCTATCCCCTGGTAAGTGTATGTTTTAACTTTTCTTCGGTAAACATCTTGAAGTAGAACTGGCAAGTGGATGTACGAGTTTATAAAAAACAAGCTAATTTTTCCAAAGTGACTCCCACAATTTTGTACTCCTACCAGCAATACATGGGAATTCCAAGTTGCTCTACATCTTTGCTAACACTTTGCTTTGCCAGTATTTTGAATTTAACTGTTCCATTGTGTGTTCACTGGTGTACCATTACGACTGTAATCTGATGGCTAATGGCAGTGAGCATCTTTTATTTATCGGTCATTCATAAGCAGATCATCTTTTGAGAATATCTGTTCAATTTTCCCAATTCAAGTTGGGCTATCTTCTAACTAGGTTATTTCTTCCTTGGCTTATATTACTGTGAGTTGAACCCAGGGCCTCACACATGGCAGGCATGTGCTATATCACTAAACTACAACCCCAACCCTTACAAGTATTTTTAAATATATTTTGTATGCAAATCCATTGTCAAATATGTGTTTAATAAATATCTTCTTCCAGTTTGTAGTTTGGCTTTTCAGACACCTTTGGAAGAGGACAAATTTTAAATTCTGGTGTGATCTAATTTATTAGTTTGTTTCTCTCATAGTTTGTGTTGAGTCCTCTTTAAAAAAAAATCTTTATAAATTTATAAAGATTTTTCTTCCAGAAATTTTAGAATTTAACATTTAGTCCTACATCCAATTTAAATTAGTATTTTATATCATGTGAGGTGAAGCAAGAGGTCCATTTCTGCATATAGGAATAGCCAAATGGTCCCTCTCTATTTGTTGAAAATACAATTCCCCTAAGGAAAGGCCTTGGCACCTTTGCTGAAAGTCAATTAACTATTTTGCATCTATTTCTGTATTCTCTATTTAGTTCTGCATTAAATATTTTAGGCTTTAACTAGCCATATATAATCTCTGTTGTACATTCTTCTTTACTTTTTAATTTCTGTGATGCTGCAATTGAACCTAAGGCCCCACATATACTAAACATGCACTTATATCACAGAGCTACATTCCCAACATTCTTACTCTCCTTTAAACCAGACTTTGAAAATGCAAAAATTATTCTTTGTTCACTGGTTGTACAAAAACAAGTTGTAGGCCATAGTTTTCTGATCTCTGCTTATCTCTACCCATACACCAAAATACACTGTCTACAGTAAATCTTGAAATCAGATGGTATAACTCTAACTTTTTTTCATTTCTTCAAAATTGTTACAGCTACTTTAGGTTCTTTACATTTCTGTATACATTTTAGAACCAGCAAACAAGTTGTAGGCCATAGTTTTCTGATCTCTGCTTATGTCTACCCACACACCAAAATACACTGTTTACAATAAATCTTGAAAGCAGATCTCCCAATATTTTTCATTTCCTCAAAATTGTTATGGCTACTTTAGGTTCTTTACATTTCTGTATACATTTTAGAATCAGCTTATCAACTTCTAAAACAAACAAAATGGCCAGGATTTTGCATGGGAATACACTGCATCTACAAATCAAGTTAGGGAGAAGTGTGCTCCCAAAAATATTGTGGCTTCTGACTCAAACATGGTACACTGTTGTATTCATTCTAGTCTTTAGTTTCTTACTGCTTGCTTTCTAGTATTCAGGGTACAAATCTTGCACATATTTTGTTAAATAGATCCCTGAAATTTCATGATATCATACCTGTTTTCTTAATTTTTTGGGGGGTATTGCTGAGGCTCAAACTCAGGGCCTTGCGCTTGGTAGGCAGGTGCTCTACCACTGAGCTAAGTCTCCAGCCCCTGTTTTCTTAATTTTGACATCCATTTTTTCTTGCTGTTAGATAAAAATACAATGGATTTCTGCATATTGATTTTCAGTTCCAGCTAAATGTAAACAAGAGATACCAATTCAAATTCAGAGAATGGTTATAATAAAAAAGACAATAAAAAATACTAATAAGGATGTGGAGAAACTGCAAGCCCCACACTGCTGGTAGGAATATAAATGATTCAGCTACTCTGGAATATCATAACAGTTTCTTATAAAGTTAAACATGAATTTGCTTTTATGATCCATTGATTCCAGTCCTGTATATATCTACCTATGAGAACTGGCAACATATCTACCCAAAGACTTACATGCAAATATTTATAGCAGTATTATTTCAAAAGTGGAAACAATACAAATGTCTATCAACTGGTAAATAAACAAAATGATATATATCCATACAATACTAGGTTAGCAAAAAAATAAACCTGATAAATGCTAAATAGTGGATAAACTTCAAAAATGGTATGTTAAGTAAAAGAAGCCAGACTCAAAACACTACATATTGTATTGTTCCATTTATATTAAATGTCCAGAAGATCAAGTTATAGACAGATTAATCACTGCCAGGTGCTCAGAATACAAATGGGTACAAGGGATCTTTTTGGAGTGGTGGAAATGTTCTAAAACTGCTTTGTGGTGCTGATTTACAATTCTACACATTTACTGCTAATCCCTGACTTATACATGAGTGAATTTTATGTTATATAAATTATACCTTAATAAAGCTGCTAGAGAAAGCTAATGTTGGGTGAATAGTGAACTTGTAGAATATTACTCAGTACGATAGAATTTATGTAAATGTAAAAGTATATACACATACAGTTACATCTAAGTATAATAATATAGTATAATATGAATATATGTGTTAGGTAAATGGTGATGACCCAATAAAAGAACATCAGGGTTCTGGGTGGGACCTCCTGGAGTAACTCCAAAGGAGAGTCCAAGTCAAATTTACTGAGGTGGACTTTTACAGATAGGATCAGGGGGGTTGGTGGGATGAGTTTAGGTGGAATGAAGCGAGGGGAAACGTGAGATTGGGGAAGTGAGAACAGCCGAGTCGGTGGCCACAGCATTGGCTAACATTGTGTTGTGGGTGTGCTGCGACCTAGCGGGCAGGGTGGGTGTGCCATGCTCTAGCAAGTGTGGGCGGGGTGATTATAGGATGTGGGTATGGACCAATGATGATTGTTCTCAGAGCTCAAGCAGTTGCTCCGGGAACTTGGGCAGCTGGGGACAAACAGGAGTCAGACCTATCAACAGGGACTAGATACACACCCAAATTAGACATACAGGTTACGTGGAGGGGCAGGGGATAGGACTAAGAAAGAGAACACTGATAATGTTTCAATGAAAAACAAACACATGACAAAATGTTAATGTGTCCATTTTGGGTGGTAGATGCATTAGATTTCCCTGGATTTTTTGTACTTTCCTACAGTTCTTTCAATGAAAAACCAAGACTAAATTAAGCCCAAACCAAAAAGCAAATGTAAATGATTACCTAGTTCCTTCATTAATTTTAATTCCTTTATGGCTTTAATTCGAATATCAAACACCACCTAAAAGAGAAATAAACTAATGACTGTGTATAAATTGAATGGGAAGAGATGAAAATGAAGACTGTCAGTGTGAACATATATAGATCATTTGAGATATTAATTACCTGACACTGGTTTTTGCCTACTAGAAAAGCGCCCCCTGCTTTACTTGAAAAGTCCCTGAAATTCTTCTATAAGGCCAAAAGCAAAACTCCAGAATGGATTTTAACAGTTAAACTTTTATCAAACTTATGTTAACTGGGACAAAAAGGAAACCTATAGTAAAGTAAGCAAACAGTTCTAGGCCGAAAGCAATAAGCTGCTGAACCAGTCACCTTTCTGGGGAGACCACTGGAGAGAAACTTTAAGTAATCGCATTCCTCCACGTTAGGGACAACAGACTTGGGGTCAAAAAGCATAAATACAAAAATGCATAATACCAATCCAAGACCACTACCGTTTCTATTTAAATTGCTTTAAATTGTTTTCTTTTTAGATCCTTTGGTTCATGAGCATGATGATTGGGTTTTCATGCTTATGCATGATATGTGCCTCCTACAATCCTTGTTATGATGTCAGCACATTACCCATCTGACATAAAAAAATTGTTTTCTTTTTAAAGCTGAATTTAGACTAATTTCCTCTAGGGTGTAAAATGTTGGAAATTCAGGGCAAAAACAGAGGGAGATCATCTACTCCAGTCTTCCGCCAGCAACCAAAACGGTGCCAAGAGGAAATGGACTACGTGACAAGGAACTTCCTCAGCTGCCGTCCAAGGTCCGGGCAGTTTCTTGAGCTCCAGGGCACTGACCTCACATTGTCTCTTCTGCACCAACAAAAATTAACCGCAACGAATTATGATACTGACCTAAAACACCATTCTAGTACATTTCTTCTTTTTTGTCACAGGAAAAAAAAAAAAGACAGCTTAATATATTGGGAATGTTTACATATAAAAGGATTTTTCCTGAGACATTAAGGAAATCAGTATCACAGTCCTCACATGGAAAGCTAAAGGAGCCTCTTTAAGAGAAGTTGACTGTGGACAGAGAACAGAGTATAATTTAGAGCAATTTAAGATAAATGTAAAAAACAATGCACACATGTATTTACACATATGTGCACCCATTTTAAAATAATACAGAAAAGACCCATGAAAATAGCATTTTATATTTATCAAAGCCAGAGAATTCCACAAACTAAATAGGAAACTGCCACATTCTCATTCTAGGCTTTGGAGTTAAAAAAAAGTGGCTAGTAGTTTTTTGAAGTAGGTCAAAGACTGATAAAAAGCTATAATCAAATGTTAAAAAGCTGATTTTCTTAAGATTCAGAAGTCTGTTGAGACAAGTGTTCTGAAAGATAAATGTGCTGCTTTCTAAATAAAAATTATGAAAAAACAGTACTGTTAACTTAGAAACCATTAGATGAACATTAAGATCTACTCACTGTGTTAGCAGCTGCTGCTATTTTAACTTGCTTCTCTTCAGATTCTACCTGGCATAAATTTTTAACTTCGAGCCAGTCCATCTCATGCATACCAGCAATCCATTTCCCTTCTTGGGGCAGAAGACTGTAGATAAAAAGACATTTTAAAAATGTGTGTTTAGAGAGTGTGCATAGTATGCATGAGGTCCTGGGTTCGATCCCCAGGCCCTGAGAACAACTAAACGAAACACACATGTCTTTACAAGGCATTTTTGTGGGTCAGAAAATCAATACTTTTCCTTAGGCATCATTCCCAAAACTCTGTATGTGTCCCATAAAGTACCTAATGAAAGGTGGCCGTGTTCTACTGCGCCATCGCTATGAAAGTCAGGTGTCTTTTTAGGGTGATGTCAGGCAGCAGTCCATGGAGTTTATATTCAGGACATAAATAATTTGCTGCCATGGTTTTCAAGAAGTGTTGTACCTGAGCAACTAGCTGTTGGCTTCTACCTGCATGAGAGACTCTCCGGGGAGCTTTAAACAAAGTACCAGGGTCCAGTGGCTATGGCGGCACACACTTATAACCCCAGTACTTGGGAGGCTGAGGCAGGAGGATTGGCTCAAGTTCAAGGCCAGCTTGTACTACCTAGTGAGAACCTGTCTCAAAAATAAATAAAAAACAAAAGATTCTGGGCTCACCTCTCAGGATTCAAATTTAGTTTTGGAACAGGGCAGCCATCTGCAGTTCTGCAGACTGCACCCAAGTGCCACATTTAAGGCACGTCGTATGCATCATTTACATCATATACTTGTATTTCCATTATAGTTTTATGTTAGCAGTTGGCAGTAGAGTATCTTGTCCTAACAAAATCTTCCCACAGACAGAGAAGTTCTGTGGACTGGGTGACTTCTTCCTACTTCACACAGTGGCACTGACTAGGCTAGCAGAAGTCCTTTTTGGGAGTGATGATCAGAGCCCTGGGACATAACTCTACTCTTTACCAGTTTCTCCATTCTGGGCACACACTTCAAGGTAGCAGTCTTAACTATAAGAAAGTTTTAAGCACAGATGTGTCCTGAAGACTATCTCAAAGCAATGGAAAAAACTGGATGATAATGATGACGACGACAAAGATGTTCACTAAAACAGTATTTGCTACATGCGAACATTTAGTAAGCACTTAATTCTTTTAATCCTCACAACTCTATAAAGTCGGCACTAATAAGTATCCCCATTTTGCAGACGAAACTAAATAGAGAGGTGAAATAAGCGCCCAAGGCAACGCTGTTATTAAGTAACAAAGCTTGGGAAACAGCCTGGGCAGCTGTTCCCAAGTCCTTGCCCTTTTCTACTACACCTCATGTTGCCTCACTCAGGGGCAACAGTTAAGGTCAACAGATTATCGCACAGCCATCAAATGAGGCTCACAGAATCTACAAACGTGGGGGAGATGGAAGCAGGACACAACTATTCATCTACAAAGCAATCATCATTATGTTTAGAAAGATAAAAAATCTTCAAAACAGTATTTCAGTTTAGAAGAAAAGGAAAACCACTGGATACTAACAGTGATCAATACTGCATGGTTGGAAATGGGCTGCTGTTTTGGGTCTCTTCTGTCTTCACTAAAGTGAGTTTCACTAAAGTTTCCCACATCCTAACACATGTAGACTACCTTTTATATAGGAATATAAAATAAACTCCATTATAAACAAGAGGAAACACATGGCTGCAAAACACCTGTCTAAAAGAGTAGTGAGAAATGCAATACAAAATAAACTTGATCCACAGGACTATGCTTCTCAGTGTCCCAGCCACTGTAAACAATCATATAGTGTCCCTACAACCTAAGAATACTTGTAGTATTGATCAAGCAAGGACATAAAGTGTTCACTATGAAAATGCGGGGGCAGGGGTCATGGTATATGACACACTGACCATAAAATGTATTGTGGCAGATGTGGGTAACAAAGTGGGAAGGTACAGTACTTCTGAGCTTTAAATGTGACTACAGGATTCAATGGATAATCACCCAAGTAGCTGCCCTATTTGGGCAGCTGAGGCTCTCAGGAACCATACAAAGGATTATAAGGAAAAAGTGTATTGCTTTGTGGGTCTATTTTAATGAAATGTCTGGAACAATTTGACCATGATCTTAAATAATTTCCTCATGAAGAATTTCAGAAATTTAATTTGTGAAAATAAATCTTTAGTTTTATAATTAGTTCTAATTTTAGTATATGTGCTGCCGAAGCGAACACTGTAATTAGTTCTAATCAGTATTCATTTGATATGATTTTGCTTTATAATCAACTATTTTAGACTGTATCTCATCTATAAAACCAGGGATACCTGTATTGTTACCATATTTACCAAAAAAAAAAAAAAAATCACTTTATAACATTTTTTTTCCCTCTAAGTTGCATAGCCTAAAACAGTATTTAGAATATACTTGAAATAAACACTTTAACTCTTACTGTTAAATAAAGCCTTAGAGTTCTCCTAGATCAGTGATGGCGAACCTTTTAGAGCCTTCGATGATAAAACAGCCTGCTGCAGCTCGTGTGCCATAGGTTCACCACCACTCTCTGAGATGGTACTATAATGGAAATAACTTCAAAAAGTTCTCCCCTTTTCTCTTCTTAGTGAGTTACCTGTTGTCATTACTGTAAGAATCCTGAACTAAAACTGAGCTTCCGTCCCTGAGACCATGCTCTCTGAGTGTCTTCTGCATGTCTCCCTGGGGAATAGCAGTCCAGCTCTCTTCCCCTGCAGACCGGGCGCTGTGTGTGAGGATGACGCCCCCTGGGATGGCCAAGGCTGTGAGCACAGCGCCCACTTCTGCACTGGCTGGAAAGACATGCTGCGACTCTACCAGCTGTCCGCGCCTTGCGCTGTCACCACTTGTTTCCAGATGAAGGACGTGCAACAGCAGGGGCTCACAGTCAACACCAGTTGGGATCTGGACGCCGTCAACCTGCAACAGTATGCAGACCACCACCAGTATCGCTAGCATTTGCCAAATTAACATCACAACACAATGAAAGACTACTCCAGTACAACCACCTTCATTTCTTCCAAATCAAATAAAATTTTCTTAAGTGCCTTTTAAGTATCAGAGCCATAATTTTAGATTTCTTTTGGAAGTTTCTCTTTTCTTTCTTAGGGAGAAATCTGGATGGGAGGTAGAGATTAACGAACTATCTGTGGTGGTGATGAGGCCCTAGAAACACAGGAGAAGGACCCAGGACAGGCTGGAGGGGCTGAGAAGCTGCTCCTCACTGTTGTGGGCCTGACAGCTCACACTGCCCTTTCCAGGCCCCACTACTGCCCACCTCAGCAGAGCTGGCAGCCATGCCCCCTGAGTCCTTCCACCTCATCCCCATACAGCCCTGTGCTGCAATTTACACCAGGAATGCTGAGTGTCCACCAATGTCCAGGGCAAGACACACTGCCTGGCACAATGGAGCTCTCAACAGGTATCCCTCTAACATATGACTACCGCTGACTAGACTCAAATGTATGGCACATTTTGGCAGTTTTCCAATGTCAAACTGCCTTCACGCACACAGGTTGCAAGTCATCACAATGACTTTTTAAAAAACCAAAATTATCATGAGTATTTCTTTGGTAATTTGTTTCTCACCTCCACTCCATTCCACACAAAGATGTCTTCCCCATCAGCAATCCCAACTTCACACAATGCCAGTTCATCTCCTAGGAGGACGAGATTATTAGTGAGACCGTTCACCACAACCATCAGAAACACGTCAGCTAAAGGAGGAGCTGGGATACTCACTTTTTCATTCTATTATCATTTGACATCATTTTTATCTTATATTTTGAGACACAGTCTCGTCATGCAATTCGAGCTGGCCTTGAACTTGCAGTGATCCTTCTGTCTCAGCTTCCCAAGTGCTGAGATTACAGACATGTGTCACCATACCCGGCATCATTTTTATTTTTACTTTAAAAGCTCACATCGCTTTGTTAGCACAGTAACAGGATGAGTCAATAGAGGGGCTGACCTTACTTAAGGCACACACACCCTTGTGACAGACACTGCATGGTCCAGTTTCCCCCACTAGCCAGCTATAGGTCTTCCTGTGTGTTGAGCTAAACTCGAGTTTCCTCATTTATAAAATGGGGATAGAAGAATGTGGTAAAAATCAAATGAGATAAACTAGCATAAAATAGTTACCACAGTATTTGGCATAGGGAAGCCAAAATAAATGTTACCAGCGTTTTATGGCTTATATATAGATGTCCTCCCTAAGTCACATGCACTGACAGATGGGGCTTTTGGGAATGACTGGATCGTGGGTGTGTGATACTGGGTAAGTCCACTGGTTGGTTTAGCATAGTTCTGGGTGTGGGTGATGGATTTACTGAAGAGGGAAGAACTACCCTGGGTGTGGGTGGCACCAACCAACAGGCTTATAGCCTGGATAGAATAAAAGGGAAAGGAGGAAGGCCTGCTGCTTCCTGCCTGCCCTGCATGGACTGTTTCTCCTCTGTGATGCCTTCTGTCATGGTGCTCTGTCTTGGAGCCAGCCGACTATGGACTGAAACCCCTAAAAACTGTGAGCTAAAATAAGCCTTTTCTCCTTTAACTTGTGTCAGATATTTTGTTCCAGCAACCAGCAAGTAACTAAGGCACAACACTACTGTTATCATTTTGAAATTTATTTAAAGGAAAAAAGCACCTAAAATCTCAAAGTACTTTCCTTTGTTACAAAACCTGAGGCTGAGAGTTGGCAAAAAATCGAGCCACATAAATAAGACTCAATGGGCTGGGGATTTAGCTCAGTGGTTAGAGTGCTTGCCTTGCAAGCACAAGGCCCTGAGTTTGATTCCCAACACCAATAAATAAATAAATAAGACTCAAATGGTTTCAAACCATTTTGTTCAATAGTTGGTGGTAACACAAAAATTTTGTTTAGAATGGTAGCATTAGTTTCAGAAAATATAAAACGTTTCCATGACAGGACGATTTCACATATTATATAGGCTAGATATATTACAAATGGGATGAATTATCTCATTTGAAAAACTGGCAAATGATATAGGCTATTGTAGTTAAATAGTAGTGGTGAGGGGGAGGACTGGCAAAGAGAAAATCATGGTGAGCCCCACAAAAATATAAATTCTTCAACTGAGTTGCTGTATTTTCACATTTCTCTTACCATCAAGTGTCTGGTAAACGTGAAGTCCTGCTGGAACACGCCTTGCAACACTAAGAACCATGTCTCCTTCCCAAAATTCTAACAGCTGAAGATAATGCAACAAAAAGAACAATGAAAAATAACACAAGTGTCATGTTTCCAGGTTGAACAGGAACAGCGCTGTGTCTGTTTGTACAGGGAGAGAGCAAATGAATACTCCCATGCCTACCAACCCAAACAGATGGAAATCAGACATTAGTCTTGTTAAATTGGTCAAATCCAAAGATGGCTACTCTCATCCACTATTGGCTGAAAACTTTGGGATACACATCTAAACAACTGTATGCAGGTCAGGTAAAGGCTACTTCTAGTGGAAAGCAGACTGCTCAGCAGGACAGCCTGGGAGTTTCTGCCCCGAGTCACACTTGTTTGTTTCATGGGCACTGCTCAGAGATATGCAGCACCAGCTACAGTCCACGTCACTGTTCTAGTTATACATGAAAGGAAGACTTCCTCTATAAATCTAAAAGTGGCATTCCTATCCACGTAATAGACTGCCATGGTCCATTCTCAAACGTTCTAATCTAAGACTCTGGGGACTGTATTAACCTCACTAAAACAATATTACTCAGAAAAGGCATTACTATATAGTCTTTAATACCACAAGATATTTCTCTAAAAAAGAAATTTTTTATTCCAAAGAGATTCGAAGCTGGGCACAGTGGCACATGCCTGCAATCCCAGCACTCTGGGAAGCTACACTTGAAACAGCACTCTGAGACATACACTTGAAACACTGGAAAGCACAGACAGGAGTATTCCTAAAACTTATGAAGATGAATAAGGCCTTTTCAGTTTGAAATGTCACCCTAGACAGGTTCGGGTCCCTGAGCCACTTATCTTATGGCCAGAACTGGCTCAGAAATGAACTTTTGCTACAGAAGTTCAGAAATACCAGACAATTTTAGAGATACTGATATCCATCCAGTATTTAAATAATATCCAAATTAAAGTTAGAAAAGAAATTTGCTTGCTTTTCTTAGTATAAGAAAACAACAGAAAGCTGGTAATTTGGTGAGGGATACAATTTTTCAGAAAATTCTTTTAAATTATTTCTGAAACGAAACCTAAAAAGCTTACATTTTCTATTCCCCCGTTCCTTGGCCAGGAAGTAGTGCTGGGTAGAGAAGTGTGACTAAGAAAAAGAACACAGATGGACAGGGGTCTGGGGCTGTGGTCTTAGAGCCACCACTCACTAGATGGCTCAGCACAGGCAATACTGTGGTCTTTAAAGTGTCATTCATTCATTCATTTATTTAGGTGCTGGGGATCGAACTCAGGGCCTTGTGCTTGCTAGGCAAGCGCTATACCACTTGAGCTATATCCCCAACCCCTAAATTGTCATTTATTTTGTCCTCAAAATGGAGTCAACTTGCTCTCACAAAGTTAAAGAGCTAAACTGCATAATTTACATGAAAGAACTGTGAGCAGCATAAAGAATGTTACTGTTGTTATCATCATCATTGCAACAGCTGAATAAATTATTTAGACAATCAGTATAAGAACCTCCTTCACTTAAGAATCTCATTAGGGCAATGTGAGGTGGTACACGGCTGAAATTCTAGTTATAGGAGGCTGAGGCAGGAGGACTGAGAGTTTGTAACCACCTCAGGCAGTTTAGTGAGACTCTGTCTCAAAATAACATTAAGAGGTCTGTGGGTGTAGCTCACTGGCATAGCATTTGGCTAGCATACATGAGGCACTGGGCATGGCAAAAAAAACCGAAAAGAATGAACAAATGGGATGGATGTGATAGCACATGCCTAGAACCCCAGTTACTCAAGAGGCTGAGGCAAGAGGATCACAAGTTCAAGGCCAGCCTGGACAACTCAGTGAGACCCTGCCTCAAAATGAAATAAAAATGGCTGGGGATGTAAAGAATCTTATTAATGCATGTTATTTTATACCAGAGAATACAAAATTGCTTTTGTTTAGTGGTTTGTGATTTTAAGCAATATGCTCAACTTTATCTTCTCATTCCCTTTGAAAATCAATTCTCTTTCATTTATTTCCCCAAAAGACAACTTTATATACTTTCCTGCCCCAAATTAAAATGTACCAGGCCTGATTCTCCACTTGAAAAGCTGCTGGCAGCAAGTATGTGGAAAAGCCTCTCTGGAAGGCTGACTAATAAAGACAGATCATTTGTTTTACCCCTCTGCATTCTGGTGGATACAGGGTTTTTCCTAATCAACTCTGAAGAATAGCTATAATCTAAATAAGATGAAATGGAGAAGCCAGCTCAAAATGGCCCTTAACGTCTCAATTAAGAAGTAAGGCTAAATTACCTGAAATATTGACTGTCGAAGCTCTCCTAAAGTTTTTCTTTTATCAAAGGTCAAATCCAGCATGCTTTCTGTTAGACAGCTTACTGGGTGTAGCGCTCCATTACAGAAATGATAACGAGGGCCCAGGTGGAGATGTAATTCAATATTACTGTTTGCAGAATCACATTCCGCCCTTTACAGAGGCATAAAAAAAATACATAAATACTATGTTTTTATAACAGACAATGTTTTATCTCAAACCCAAACTTCTGCTTTATAATGTAAGTTCTCTATTCCACCGAAGTAACATCCTTTTCTTCTATCTGCCAAAATGATTCATTTTAGGTTTTCAATAAACTGCAAATACTCAGCTCTAATTACTACCATAAATTCGAAGGAAAAATTGTTTCTGTGTAGATGGTGTAATAGCAACCATATTTCTCTGCACAAATGCTGAAACTTGAAATTTTCCAATCTTGGGATTATATTACAGTTATGGACAAAATGCTAGACACACGCTCACACACCGGACTCCTCAGGCTCCTGCACATCAGCAGTCGCTGGGCTGCCTTTCTGAGTGTGTGCTCTCAGGTGCAGTGTGCCAGCCGCAGCCTGTGCTGGGGTGCTGGCTACTCCTCTGCCTCCACTCAACCAGCTCACAGACTGGTGCCAACTCGCTCCCCTCGGCACTGTGACCAGGGCAGGGCTGGGAAGGGGCTGTCACCAGGATCCGGGACTTCAGATACATTGCATTGACATGCTCAAAGAGAGCATTAGCTTTTCTGATGACCACACTACAGACCTTATTACTGGCTGTTTAAACTCCTCGGATTATTCTTTTTCTTTTTTTCCCCTCGAAACACCAACATCTGCAGGTTATTTTTTGCACTGTGTTTAAAACATCTCTGTCACACAAGGAACCCACAGAAACATCAATTTTCCTACCCAATACCCTACTCACCCTGTCAGAGAGCAAATAAAAACCCAGTTTTTCAGGGTCTAATGTGAGGCCTCAAAAGAGAATGCTGAGATCATTAAGTTCAGAATGTATGGTAGGTTTTTAGCTAAGATTGACATTAAACTAAGAGTGTACAGAATTCCTAATCTTTTCCTGTGAAAATCAGCCCGCCTCTAGTCATCCATTACTACAAGTCAGTTTTCTGCAACTACTTAAAAGCAAGGGTGGTTTTTAACAACAAGCTGCCTTTGTAGAATTCATTTACCCAACTGTGCGCTCACTGATTTCTCTAGCCTTCTTAGGCTTCGATCCCTACTTAGCAATGGCCATTTTATGTCATTTATATGTCACTCTCACAGATAAGGATAATTTCAAAGTAAATGAAAACTTCACTATAAAAATTCAGTAGCCAAATATTTGGCTATTTTTTTCTTTTTTTCATTATTAAATGCTTTAAGACCTAAATTTGACCTCCACCCACAGAAAAGCTATTTAAACTCTAAATAAAAGTAACTTAAAATTACCTTTTCATCTGTAGTTCCACATTTGCTTCATCCATTTCCTTCAGTAAGTGACAAGGAACCCTGTATCTTGGATTAGCTCGAGCTGTGAACAAAACTTCTCATTAACTTGTGTTGACTACATGAAATCTGGTTGCTGAACAGGCAGTATGAAGACCGGAAAGGATGGTTTTGGGAGCTAAGGAAAGCTGCTACTAACTAGCTGTGTGAATTTGGATCTTCCCTGGATCTCAGTTTTCCAAGAACAAATGAAAGGCAGGCAGCTTTTTAAGCCAGGGTAGAAGCACTTCATTCCTTCAATTCTCTTTAAGTATGCTTTTAAGAAAGCTCACACCCTATTTTTATCCTGACTATAAGTGTAACTACTGGTTACTATAAAACTTCTGGAAATTATTTTCTAAAGAGTAATAATAGATACTACTGTACTTGTAATCTCACTCCTAAAATGTACATATACCCCTAACAAACTTTAAAAAAAAATCTAGCATTATGTATTTGTAACTTGCATTTTATCTCATATGTTGTATTTTTCACAGCCTTAAATGATTACCACTCTATTCTATACTTAACATAATTAATCTATTCAATGTTTTTCTGTTACACATTAAAGTGGTTTCCAATTAGTCACTATTATAAAATAATGGCATTAACAAACATCTTTGAGCATAACTATTTACATACAAGTTCTATTTCACCACAAATTTGTGAGAGTTACTGGTTTAGAGGGTGGGACAGTTTTAAGTCTTTTAAATATGAAATCCAAATTGGTTGTATTAATTGACATATCTACCAACTATGGAAGAAACATCAATTCAAATTTCTATGAATTTCAGGTTGCGCCACCACATCCAGCAAAGTTCACAGAAACATTTGACGTGACAGGAAAAGAATAGTATCTTGCTACTGTTTCAAATTTTTCTAATTATGGGTGAGGTTAAGAATTTTTTTTAACGAATAGGATTTCTTAATTTGTATGTTGCTTATTTATATCCTTTTCTTGAGGATATATTCTGAGTACCATGATATACATATTTAACACACAGAGAAAGTAAATTTGTTGTATATTTTACTGTTTTTGTTTAGCTTGTCATTTTTTTGAAATTGTTTAAAGTTTATATTGCTTTTCCTTAATTTTTTCTTTGTTAAACCTTAATTTTTTTCTTTGTTTGCTTTTAAGTTTAGAAAGATTTCCATGTTAAGATCAAATGTTTATATTATACACATTTTAGGGCTCTTTTTTCTACTGAGAAAGCAGTTAAATTGAAGAGACTGGCAGAATAGCACAAAGTGCTTTAATTATTTCCTTAGCAACAAATCAACTTCCCAGTTGTACTTATTGAGTAATTCAGTTTCCCACTTATCTGAATAGTTATCTTGCTTACCAAGGGTTAAAATTTCACATATACTTAGATCAGTTCCTGGGTTTATTGCTCTATTTCAACGATCTGTCTACCTGTTGGCATTAACTGTACTGTACCTTCATTGTTTCAGCTTTATGTTTTTATAACTTCTTAGTAGTCCCTTAATTTTTGTTCTTTCACCTCTCTAGGTGAACATTAGAATCATTTTTCTAAAGATCTGTCCCTTTGTCCCTGAAGAAGTCCATCAAGATTTTGGCTGGGCCTCTATTAAATTACTAAGCTAACTGGAAAACTCATTTTTTCCCCATATTTCAATTATGGTCATACCAAAAGTCAATTCAGTGAAAAAGATTAGTGCTTCACCTGAACAGATACTTTTTCTGTTAATATATATGTTATGGTTTGTGTCTAGATGTCCCCCCAAAGCCTCATGTGGTAAGAGATAGCTGGATCTAGAGTGTGTGATTACTAAATTGATCTACTGATCGGTTTGGCATTGTTCTGCTGGGATCAAGGATGTGAGACTGAAATTGGGGGCGGGAGTGCGGGCCGCCCTGGGGGCAGGTAGCCTAGATAAAGATACAGGAAGAAGCTTAACTAGCTGCTTGTTTGCATTGCTTATTTGCATACATTCCTTGCATTTTCATCACTTTACTTTGAGGCCAGCCAGCTGCCGTCTGCCTCGCCGCCCCGCCGCCTCGGACCCAGCGGACTATAGACTGAAACCTCTGCAGACTGTGAGCTAATAAACCTTTCTTCCCCTAACTTTGGGTGTCGAGTATTCTGTCCCAACAACGAGAGAAAAGTAACTAAAACAATATACTACTGTAATTGTGAATTTTGATCCACAATACTTCTGTCAGAACCAGTCCCATTTTTTTCTTCCTCCCAGAAAAATACAAAGCCTTTTTGGTTAACAGCACAGTTATGTAACTCTTTCAGATGTAGCAAGTTAACTTCCTTTGGTTCTCATGCAAATTAGTAACTGCCTTATTCTTATTCTTTATAAAAAAATGATCACCATTCTCATCCCTAAGGACATTCTCTTCATCTCTAATCATAGCTCTGCCGTAATCTAAAAAGCTTTGCTATAATGAGTTTTTCACTTCTGAAAGGACTTTGGGGAAATGATAAAAATAATCTTATTGATTTATTATTCCCATGAACAGCTTCAGTTAAAAAGTACTACAGTCCTCAAACATTAGCCTCCACGGCATGAGTCCTTTTGGCTCAACACGATGCTTCAAAGAAATCTCAACTGCGAAGGGACCGTCACCTTCCCGGAAAAGAAAAAGAACAGGAAAATACAGACGGTAAGAAAGACTGAAGCCACTTCCGTCACTCACAGGCAACACAGCCGAGCGACAGACACAAGCCTGAACACAGCGCAATCACACCAAGTCTGCCAACCCCGAAGGGAAGGGTCCCTGGGACAGGGTCTGCTCCCTGTGTAGCCCAGGCTGCCTCTGAATTCACAGCGATTTCGCGTGCTGCAACTACAGGTGTACGCCACACCTGGTCCAAGAAGAAAATACGATGAAATCCAAGAGACTCCAATCATGACCTCCCATTATAGAGGAAAAAATTAAACAGAAATATATACTCTTTATTAAATGATACTGTTACATTTCACTTGGCATATTATTTCTTTAAAATATAATTTATGCTGAAAATATTTTAAAATGTCCCTAGGGTAAGCTTCCTTTAAATGATTAAAAATTCAAACAGCATTCCATATTCATCTTTAAACTCATTAAATAAATACGAACACTATTCTTTCCATACCTTCAGGTGGTCTCTGCAACTGGGATTTCCGATAAAACAACATGTAGGCACTTTCTATACCCTGGAATTGCTGTTCAATATCTTTTTCCTTGATTGGCCGGACTCTGGAATCATTTATATCAAACCAGTGGGGACAGGTGGTGTTATTTAATCCTGGGGATTCCGAAACCAGCACCTGGAGAATCTGTTGCCCATGACTTTGGAAATCAGACCCAGCTTGGGGAGAATGCTTCCTCTGTAGACTAACTGTACTTCCATCTGAACTGAGCAGAAATGTCTGAGAATGGAGCTGTAAGAACTATATAGAAACAAAAACAAATGCTAAGTTAATAAGGTGTTTAAAAAATTAGACATGATAAAAATGATTTCTCTTCCTTTTGGAGATTAGGTTTTTAACTTTATTTTTGGCCAACACATGAGGGTAGGGGCAACTTGTTTCAGTGTAAGACATTTAATAAAAATCGGAATGCTTGGCTTAACTCTCGTATCAAGGGAGAAAGCTGCCAAGCCACAATCTGAAGATCATTTCTAACCTTGCCTTTTTTTCTTTTTAAAGTACTTAAATGAAACCTGTTGGTTAGAACAAACTCTTCCGAAATATTTAAAAGCAATCTAAAGAAACCACAAAACTTTGGCAATCACACAGCATGCCACTATCAAAGATAATTTAAAACCAACAATCCAGACTCTTAGAATAAAGTAGTAAATGATAAACCTTAGTTATCTTTTAATGCTATGGTCTGTTCTGGGAGATTACAGGTAAACTCAGGGAATATACAGGCTTCGATTACAATCCCAAAGCCTATTTCTCAACTTCTTGTTGCTAAAGGATTAGGAGGAGAAGAACCACCCTGAGGCAGCACACTAGGGCATGGCAAAGTGGCTGGGGCGACTGGGCGCGACCTGTCAATCAAGGAAAATGCTGTCTTCAATTCTTCTGGCACAAGATCTTCACGGGATCAAGGCAAGCCCTACACCTGATACCAACCAGGGAATGCTGTTTTCAGTTCTTCTGGCACAAGAACTTCACAAGATCAAGCAAAGCCCTGCACCCAATACCCATCTTCTGGCAGGAGCTCATGAAAAGCCCTATACCTGATACTAATCCTGTGGCATGAGAATAAGTGGGTTTTTAAGTGGGCTTAGATCTGAGCTCAGAAAGAGGATATGAGAGACAGCAGCCATTAAGCTTGTGGCTGCTGACCAGTCTACCTTCACTTTTCAGGGTGTACGGTACTTCTTTTCCTACTTTAATTGGCTTGGGCTCACTCCTTGGAGCACTTTTCAGAGCATCTTTTTTTCCTGAGCACCTCTTTTTCTCCTTTAGCCTTAAATAAATGTTAGCCTTTCACCTTTCATCAATTGTTCTGCCCAGTTCTTTGACTTGGACAGTAAGAGCCTGCAAAGGACCTAGCGGTCATTAAGTCATTACAACAGCTGGAAATACATTTGGCAAGCCAGCCAGGAGGTAAGGCCTTTGGGTACAGTTTTGTTTCCCTCTGAAGCCTATGGAGTCAAGCCAAGGACTGGCTTAGTTTTTTCCTTTCCTGCTTTCTCCCCTAGGAAGGCCCCAATTCTCCCCCCTATCTTTTGTTCCTTCTCTCCCAGGGTCCTGGAAGAGGCAAGGAATAAAAGGGTGGCAAAAATGGGCAGAAGCCGAGGAACTCCTGTTCCTTCCGGTGTCCACAAGAGGACAGCAATGGAGCGTGGAGTAAGAAGCCTGTAGTGGTACAAACTCATGTGGCTGTGGCCTCTTTAAGGCTTGGCTTCCCAGGCTGGAGTCCCCAGGCAGGATTGGACTAAGAGGCACGAGGGCTGAGCGAGTGTGTGTGTGCGAAACCTTTGGAGAGAGGGTGGAAAGCCACAGCCTGATCCCTACTTCCTTGGGGAATGGGCAAGGCTGTTGTGCAGCAGACAGTAGTTTCCAGTATACTCCAGCCTGTGCAGAGGGAAAGCCCAGATGCTTGTCCCCCTGGGGCGGTGGCTAGCAAGTTGGGGTGGGTTGGCAGTCGCGCCCTCCCTCCTCCAGCGTGGACAATGCATCTTCCTCCGAGGCTCTGGGCTGGCTGCAGGGAGTGGCACAGGTGCAGGATGGCCCTGTTGCTTTCTGCTGCTCTCCCTCCCTTTGCCCTTTAGAGCAAGCTATTGCCTTTCACATAATTCACCTGTTTAGAAAACCAGTTATAAATGCTGGCTGCTTAGATCGTGACTAAGATAGATTTATGTCATGTTTACAGATATAAAATCAAGAAAGGATTTTACCTGAAAAACTTAGAGATATTAAAGCAAGCGTTTAATTCAGGTATTTTCAAGCTTTAAAATAAAAACAAAATAGCTATAGGTATTTTCCACTGAAATGCCATCTTACTGTATGTTAGGGGTAAATAAGCATATGGTTCTGATGAAGTAAAAACGTGTATCTGCCCTGTATAGTGCACGAATGAGATTTCCCATGTTACCATCAGAGTAATATATTTGCTTTCTTAAGCATGAGTGAATCATAATACATGATGACTCATGAAAAATACATTTAAAGCTCTTTTAAGTGTATATTTATTTGTATGAAGAAATTGGTTTATTATGCCTACTGTTCTAATGTGGTGGTAAAGGTATTCTTCAGAATGTGTAAGTATGGCAGATTTTTAAAACTGAATAAGAAACTGTATAACCAGCTGTTCAAAGCATTCTTGTGCTTTACTAGGCAAGGTAATTAAAATGTCTGTGCAAGTCTTATTCTAAGAATGTCTTGGGTTAGACACTGTTTTTTCTTTTTTGTGCCAGGGATTGAACTCAGGCCTTGCGCTTGCTAGGCAAGCACTCTAACCACTTAGCTAAATCCCCAGCCCAGTTACTTTATTCTTTACTAGTGAAAGAGAGTCAAACCATCTCAAAACAAGGAGCTTGAAACACCTTATAATTTATAATCTGGAGAACATCTAGGGAACTAATTGTTCCTTAGTTTGTGATTTA